>ML794069.1:0-33102 GCA_009831015.1 Picea engelmannii
ATCAAAATTTGGGTTCACAAGCATTGGAGCAATAATGATTACATTCTTGATCCTGATAATGGATGCTTGAATCTCCTGATTCCATTCAAAATTTTGATCTTTTTTCAACAACATATTAATGGGATTTACAATATTTTCATAGTCTGGTACAAATCTCCACACAAAATTTATCTTTCCAAAGAAATATTGGACTCCCTTTTTAGATGTAGGGGGATTCAACTCATTGATTGCCTTAATTCTTTTTGGATCAATATAGATACCCTCCTTGCTCACTATGTGGCAAAAAACTATTCCCTCTGATACAACAAACATACATTTCTTTGGATTCATAGATATACCATACAATCTACAACGTTCAAAGACTTCCCTCAAATGTTTGATGTGTTATTCTCTAAACTTTGAGTGAATGGTCAAACCATCGTGATAGTCAGACATAAAATTTCTAATTAAATATTTAAAGGCATGATTCATTTCTCGTTGGAAAGCTGCTTCGTCATTCTTTAACCCAAAAGGCATATGAATATAGGCATATGTCTCCCAAGGTGTGAAAAGTACAGTTTGGGTCTATCTCCTTCAACAACCAACACCTGGTTGTGTTCAGAAAACCATCAAGCATGGACATCAATGTTGAACCAATCACTTGTTGCAACAACATCTCCATGTTTGGGAGTAGATAATTGTCTTTTATGCTTTCTCTGTTTAAATATATGAAGTCGACACATAGTCAAATTTCTCCACTCTTTTTTCAAACTATTACTGGATTTGACAACCACTCTAAATGTCTCATGGGAAAAATTATTCCATCCTTCTTTAATTTGTCCAATTCAATATTTACTAAAGGATTCAATTTGGGATCGATTCTTCTTAGCTTCTGCTTGATAGCCTTCACTCCTTCTTTAAGGGGTATGATGTGTTGAAAAATGAACTTGTCATATTCCTTTATATCATCATAAATCCAAGCAAAAACATCATAAAACTCTTTAAACATGGAAGTATATTGATCGATTTCTTGATTTTTGTAGTCGGTGCCAAGATTTACATATTTGGGAAAGTCATGAGTTCCAATGTTTATCTTTTGTGTTTCCTGCACCTTTTTGACGGATGTCTCCTCCTTTGTATCATGAATTTTTGTTTCATCATCTCTTGTGAAAAGATATTCAAACCCAATGCAATCTTTCAAGATAGAGACATGATTTTGATCACCTAGTCTTTCAGAAGAATCATTTGAATCAACAATAAAATCAACCAATTGTTAATCGTTTTCAAAAACTTGCAGGTAATCTTGGTTGTTAGGTACTGAAGATATGAAAATTTTGTTTACATGGAATGTATTCTAATTCTGAGACTCATCTGCATTGAATAAGGATGCAACAACTTCTAGAGAGTCAACCTTCTGATTTTTATCTCTAGGGATGAAAGAGATATTAAATGAATTGAAAGAGTCTATAAATTCAATTACTCTTTTTGCATATTGCTTCAACGTTTCTTTATTCATGTTGTATTACTTTTTAATATTATTTATGAATAGTTTGGAATTGCCAGTCACTATCAAATTTTCTACTTTCATTTGTAATGCAAGATTCATCTCTTGTATCAATGCTTCGTATTCGCCCTCATTATTTGTGAATGGAAACTCAAGTCTAATGGCATGTGGAAATACGATTGAATGTGGACTCTTAAAAACAATCCCTACTCCACTTCCAGATTTGGAGCAAACATCATCAAACAACATCTTCTAGAAACCTTGAAATGATTTTTCCTCTTCTTTTTCTAGAGGGTTGATTTGCTCAAGACTAAGGACAACATAATTTTTTATCCATGCATCAATATAATTTTCCATCAATTCATTTTCTTTCTTCTTGAAGGATATTAAATTTTTTGTTTCTCTTGGACTCTGGAAATTGTTCCATCCTTGTCAGGAAGCATCATGCAACTTCCATCATTCATAATATAACCTCCAATCATTGAAGACTAGTCTCTTTGAAAAACCACTCTGTATGTTGGAGGCAAATCTACCACTATGATGGTAAATACTATTGTGATGTGTGGTGATGCATTTATCCACGCACAAAAATATTTAATCTCACTGTAAGCCCATACCTTTCTTGAATATATTGCACAAATGCTTTCACTAGTCTCATAATATTTAGTACATCCCATTCTGAGTGCCTCCATGACTAACAAGGGCATGATGTTATTGGTTGATCCAATATCAACCAAGCAATTATGCAATACAACATCATGATTTTCTATAGTTATGTAAAATGAAGGAACTATACCCCTTGGCTTGATTGATGAAGAATTTTTATGTTGCATGGAATTTGTAACAACAACTTCTATTCTATTACTTGGTTCATCAAGAATATTCAAAATGTTCTCCCTCTGTTGTGGAATTTTAACTACTTCCATGAAAGGAAAAGTAATTTTTAACTTGGTAAAATCATCAATTACATTATAGACCATCCATTGTGGATTCTTTGCATGATTAGCAACCATTTGTTGCTTTGTTGTCTCTGCAGAATTTTCTTTTGTCTTGTCTTTTTCTTTTTCGACATCCTCTTTTGTTTTGAATTTGTTTACTTGTGATTTCATTTGTACAACATTTTCTTGCACAATTAAAGGCACTTATTGTTCATTGAAAATGTAAAATTATGATTCATCTTCATTTGTTTGTATTAACTCAAGAATTTCATCTTGAATGACATTGGTCTCTTGATCAAAGTTCTCAAAATTTTCTTCCAACACTACGGCATTAGGGTTCAACACTCTAGGTACCCTTTTCCCATGCTCTTCATTTCTGTCGTCTCTATCATATCTCATTATTTTCTCCTGGACGTGGTTTATTCTTTATTGTTGGACATGAATTCTTTGATTTTTATTTGTAGGAACATAATTTTCATCTCTTCTTAACCTTGTTAGCTCGTTCTACATCTGTCGAATAGTTCTATTCATTTGAGTTATTTCCATTATTTGCTTCGTTTCTTGGGTTTTGGCTAGACACTTTTTTACATTAGGGATGACCCCTTGGAGAATGCCTCCACCAACTCCTTGATTTTCAAATTTTCTAGATGTGGATGGTCCTTGATCTGATATCACAAGAGTACTCATTTTCCTTTGAACTTTCTCGAGGATGATCTCATGATCTATGTTTGTTTCTAGCATGAATTCATCCATTTCCATTTCTTTTTGAATTGTTGTATCTAAATTATTTATTCCTGAATATTTGATGGCATGATTTACATTGGTAGGAATTGTGTTCTTATAGCAACCAAAAATAATAGGGGCATTTGGTTGTTTCTCTTTTGGAATCTGATTTAACATTTTGAAAAATCTTAAATTAAAGTCTCTAATTCTTTCACCCTTTTTCAAATGAATTTGGGAGAATAGTGTGAGCAATGTATGGTATGCAACTGGGGTGCATACATAGTGAGGAAAATGTTCTCCAAATCGTCAAATGATGAAATTTATTAAGGTGGAAGAGAGATCTTCCACTCATAATCTTGTCTTGTCAAAGTATGCAAGAAAACTCTTACCATGACATCATCATGTTCAATCAAATGGATGTCACAAACAACCAAGAACTAGTCTAGATTTCTCTTTGGATCTATGCTTCCATCTCCTGATAAACTTGGTAGCACTCATTGGGGAAGGGTCGACAATGGATGTTGTTCCCTTTACAAATTAAGAGGACTTGTTCTGGGTCTTCTTATCCCTAGTATTCTTTGTCTCTCTTCTCGGTTCTATGGGACTTCGTTTCTCTCTTCTCTATCTTCCATTATTAAGGTTCCTTTTGTCTATGTTCTGGAAGTTTCACCAACTTCATGAAATTGAATTTGTTTACTTTTGTTTCTTGTTATTGATCCATTATATGATTCCAACTTTTTTCTTGAATTTCAAGTTCTTCTTCTGTCTTCTTGCAATTTCTCTTTCTTCCTCACGAACAAGGGCTTCCCATGATCTTTCAATATTTTCTTAGTTTCTTGTTGTTGATAATACCAAATCATACAACTGATGCAAAACACTTGTTTGATTTCCTAATACAACTTGTAATTGGGGTTGATTAGGTTTAGGTTGAGTTATGAAGATTATGGTCTGTGAAACCATCCTTTTGTTCCTCCCTAGCATGGTTGCCAAAAATGTTCAGTTTAGATTCATTAATATCCAAACAACAACCTCACAAGGATAAAATACCCACTATGTTTTGATAGAGGTGGTTCTCCTCTGTATTTTCTTAAAGATAAATTTTGATATCTTCAGACCAAAGTATCAAAATGGGAGAGTACTAAATAACAAACCCCAATATTTTTCTCTAAATGAAAATGTAAACTATTACCGATTAAAAAAAATAATATACATTCACAAAAAGAATTCTTGAGAAGAGGACCAGGAATATTCAAACACTAAAGTACATTATATGTAGAAATATTGTACATAAATAAAATAACCATTACATGAAAAAATAATACAATTCTCACATCCATCACAATATCATAATTTTGATGACATTAATAAGAAGGAAAGACAAAGTTCCACAATTGAAAGAACTTTAAAAGAGTATTTCACTCAAAATAAGCATAAATATGATAAGAAAGCTTCAAATATCTTATGTTCAATAACTCATAGTTCAAGATATCATTAAAGTTTAACCTCAAAATAGTTCTTTGGGATTTTCAAAAATAATAATAGTCTGCAAATAAAAATAGCATTCATCCAAATAAACTGAGATGGGGCTCATGTGGACCATAAAATGAAAGTGTAACAGGGATGAACTTGAAAAGAAGAAAAAGGTAAGCGATCATAAATTTGTTATGTTTTCTAAAGAACGATAAGATATAATTGGATGATTTCTGAATGAGAAGAGAAAAAGAATGAAGAAGGATGTGATCATTTTACTCACTGTGATGGATTTCTCTAGTTCTATTTTTCTGTCAATGAGCCTTTTGTATTCTCTTTTTCTGCAGTTACATGACTGATACCAACTAACTCTGCTTGATCTAGTTCTGTTATTTTATCTAAGGCATTTTTTAACCAATTTTTATTATACTCACACATTGGTGCAACAAGTATTTATTGCCTTACGTTTACATAAAATAATGTACTTTACATATCTATAAAGACAATTGAAAGTTGGTGCAATGTTTCTTCAATATCTTAGTTTTTGTTCACATAGCTAACTAGCCAACTTTCGATTTCTTTCTCTATGTACTTAGTCAAATTGTTAAATGTTTTTGCGGACACGATTTTCAATATCTCCAAATGTTTTTCAAACTATTCTCTTGTCATAAGCATATAATTTACTATTAATTTTGGGTCTTGAAATTCTCCGGTGGTTCTTGCCAAGTCTAACTCAATCAATTTTAAATATGACTCTCCCATTTTGACACTTAAAATGTAAAGATCAACCAATATTTCTTTTAAAAATTAATTATTTTAATCCAACAGGTTTTAAGTTGCTTAATACAGACTATGGAACATAGATATTACTCTTTTATTTTCGACTCATTCATATTAGAAACTTTGATAACAAATGTAGAAACAACCCCTTTAAAGAATTCTTCATCATTTTCTAAGTTGGCTTGAAGGTACTGTCTCAAGTTGGTGGTCCTCAATCCCAAAGAAACATAACTATTCTCCAATTCCCATGCCTCAAGAATGAGAGACATTCTTTTCTTAATGTTCTTCCCAAAATACCTTCTAACAACAACGAGTAAGCTCGATGTTCCTTTAAATTTGTAACTGGATTCTGGTGTTCCATCATAGTTTCTCCAGGGTTGATCTGTGTCAATCAGACTAGCAAATATTGGAGGTTGAATCAAAGTATTCTCCAATTCTTTAATCCTCTCTTTAAGTATGGAATTTTCATATTCCATCTCACCCACTAACATCTTCAAGACCAGGCTTGTAGCTTCATGGATATGTGCCATCTTCGATGGTGGAAGCCATTTTAGGTCAACTTCTGAGCTTGACCTTCCTTGAACTTTTTTGTTTTTGGAATCAATCATTCAAAGAATAATTTCCTTAAGTCTTTATCAAACAGAGCATTATGCATGGTAATGGATTCTTCTTAAAAAAGAATTGGTTTTTGTGTGACCAGTTATAGTGCAACTTCCTGACTTTCTTGAAGTATTTTCTCTTCATTAGGGAATTCTATATCTTCAATATTGGCATCCAAATCTAGGTCTTCAAGAACAACTTCGTCTTCAGGTGTGACCTCCTCTACTTCTTTTTGATTGGTTTTCATTTTTCTTTTACTTGTTACAAGAAGTTTTTGAGGTCATTCCATATTTCCCTTAAGAGAGTCTTGATCTCCTTTGTCATCAGAATTATTGACTGAAGACTTATTTTTTTCTTATGCTGCTGACTGAGAATTTGTTTTTGTGGGCCGATTCTCTAAGACACATTAGGAGAATGAGTACTCCTTTCATTAATAACTCTTCCATGTTTCCAATGTGGTTCATTGGCACTAATAACAATGTCAATATCTTCAATAGGAAATGTCTCAGGGTTTTTATCTTCATCTTCATCTTCTCCAAATAGAAAAGTGTTTTCATATGACACACTGTAACCCAAAATAACTTCTAACAACAATGAGTAAACTCAATGTTCTACCCAAAATACCTTCTAACAACATTATTTTCTTAATGTTCTCCCCAAAATACCTTCTAACAACAATGAGTAAACTCGATGTTCCTTTCAATTTTTAATTGGATTTTGGTGTTCCATCAGATTTCCTCTAGGGTTGATCTGTGGAAATCATACTAGCAAATATTGGAGGTGGAATTAGAGTATTCTCCAATTATTTAATCCTCTCTTTAAGTATGGCGTTTTCATATTCCATCTCACCCACTGACATCTTCAAGACCGAGCTTGTAGCTTCATGGATATGTGCCATCTTCTATGGTGGAAGCCCTTTTAGGTCAACTTCTGAGCTTGGCCTTCCTTGAACTTTTTTGTTTTTGGAATCAATTATTCAAAGACTAATTTCCTTAAGTCTTTATCAAATAGAGCATTATGCATGGTAATGGATTCTTCTTCAAAAAGCACTGGTTTTTGTGTGACTACTTATAGTGCAACTTTCTGACTTTATTGAAGTATTTGATCTTCATTAGGGAATTATATATCTTCAATATTGGAATCCAAATCTAGGTCTTCAAGAACAACTTCATATTCAAGTGTGACCTCCTCTACTTCTTGTCAATTGGTTTTCCTTTTTCTTTTACTTCTTATAGGAAGTTTGTGAGGTCATTCCATATTTCCCTTAGGAGGGTTTTGATCTCTTTCGTCATCAAAATTATTGACCAAAGACTTATTTTTTTCTTGTGCTACTGACTGAGAATTTATTTTTGTGGGATGCTTCTCTGAGACACATTAGGAGAATGAGTACTCCTTTCATTAACAACTCTTCCATGTTTCCAATGTGGTTCATTCGTACTAATAACAATGTCAATATCTTCAATATGAAATGTCTCAGGGTTTTTGTCTTCGTCTTCATCTTCTCCAAATAGAAAAGTGTTTTCATATCAGATACTATAACCCACATAGATCATATGTTTCATGAACAATTGATTTGGGTCAAACCCTTTAATTTCTTCTTCCACCTTTAAATCAAACTGATCAAATTGAATGGCATATTCATCAATGTTTGTTGCTTTATTCAATATTATTCCACCAATTTTCCATGGTAAGGGGATACATTTCCTTTTCTTCTTTTCATAGAAGAAATGAGCCTAGAATCTGTATTGTTTACAAAATTTAATCACAAATATCATATCTGGTACATAATATGAAAGGTACAAAGGAATTTCTCGAGAACAATAAATCATGACGATGCTGTAATGGTCCATCACTTCAAAACTTCCTCTTTTATCCAGAATTTTTTCTACTTCTAAAGAAAGTATTGATGTACTGGATCCAAATATGAGTTTCTTAAAAGAAGAAACAAATGAATTGTACACTTTATAGAAATGATACATTACCTTTTTCTTCCATAAGGCAGGGCACCATGTATGAACTAGATCAATTTTTCAATTGACCTATTTGACTAAATGCATTATTTTAAAAACGTGATAGTATGTGATAGCAAACATTAAATACGAAGACATGTAGAACTTACTGTTCTTCTTAAAATTTGATAATTAAAAATATATTTCACTAGAAATGATTTTCTCCTAGTCGAAGATTGCTTTCTCGTGAATACAAAAATATAGAACATACAAAGCGATGAATGGTAGCAGTTGATTTTTTCCCAGCTACCATAGCAAAGAGTCATGCCATTTCTTGGTAAGGTTTTTTTAGCAGACTGACCTGGATGGATACTAAATATTATGGCATTAGTGCTTGGTATTCAAGATATTGTTACAAGATATCCCACCCACCATCCCTAGCCTTTAGGAAATATTTGGCTTTGTCACCTTTAAAATTCATCATTGGATCTAGTAACCTAAACATTTCCTTGAAAGTTGAAGGTGATAGAGAAATAAGGGATTATCCTTGTAACTGAATGATCCTCTGGTTCTTATTGAACTTATATATAGACCACATAACTAGCTCTTTAGCATCAAAAACCTTTGGAACAAGACTTGCTTTGGAAATTCCTGATGTCTAGATATCATTAGAAATTTTCTCTAGTGGCGGCAATGTAGAGTAATATTTTTATGCTCTGGACCAATGAAACTTTTGATCTTCTCATCTGAATGTATTGAGGGTTTCTGCACAAATCTTTCCTTTCTTCTGGCCTCCATGTTTAATGGATTTGGATGATTATGTACAGTCTTTTGGAACATTAATAACAAATAAAACCATTTTACCATAATATACCTCGATACTCTTCTTTCAAAGGAAGATTAATATGAATTAAATTTGAATTAATGGTGGATTGTATCGAGAAGGTCATTATTAATAACGACATTTTAAGATTTTAACCACTTGTTATTTTTCGTAATATTTACATTTAATATACCTCTGGGAGAGTGACAAGAGAGCCGTGTATTACCATGGGCAGTGAATGATCGAATGTATAGAGGAGCATAAAAAGAAACTCGCGGTGAAAAGCTTCAAGAAATGACTAAATATGAGACTTGGATCGGTCAGAGGAAGAAGAAAAAAAGGTTGAAAAAATTGGCTAAGTATCATGAAATAGATGGATGGACGAGTCAAGGTGATAATCAAATAAGTCAGGGGAATGAAATGAAACCGCAATGAAACATTAGAAAAATTTCTAAGTATGGTGAGAAATGAGTGTGGCGAAACATGGAAGTGTGTTTTGGTAACGAAGAAACTTTAGACTTGAATGAGAGTATGTGATGAACCCCTGAGAGACTCGAAATAATCTAAGTGTTGGTGAAAATGGATACGGTGAAATGCAACGGGTGCATTTTGAGGAGGCAAATATTTGTACAAGGATGAAAATATCTCATGAACCTGCGACAAAATGAAATTTTTTCTAAGTGTCGGAAATATACAAGGGAAGATTTGTGAAAGACTTAACACACTTTTGGGTCAACAACTTCCATATTAATCCTAACGAATATGGATTTAGAGATTGGCTATGGCTATACAAAAGGATTGAGAATAGGTTTACCTCTTGGTATACTATATATGGCTCTCATTAGATGGTAGATTGACCCTAGTTAAAGTTTTATTGGAGGCTATTTATGTCTGTTGGTAGCATTTGACATACATCCTTAAAGAAGTTGCAAGATCTTAAGTTGTAGGTTTCAAAATATTTTATTACTCAAGCTACCAAATTACCTCAAATCTAGGAGAAGTGGTTCAAAAATAAGAATATGAAGGGAGATATATGGAAAGAGTTTCTAAAATATCTTGAACGAGCTTCAAACTGGACCAAAGGAATAACATGAAAAAAATTGAAGAGGAAATGGAGAGATACTCTCTATATTATCCAAAATATGTTACCTGTGAGGGAAGGTATGGGCTTGTGTTATTTTACCATCTCAGATTTTCTATTTCACTTCATAGAAGGTCAGGAAATCAATTTACCATATTACTTGTTAAATAGTTTGAAAAATATGGCATTGAGCATACAATGAAACCCTAGGAACCTGGAGAGAAGTTTATTTCATTTTGGTTTAATTAAGATTTTGGTTGAAGCTAAAATCTAGAAGAAGAACGATAGTTGGATAGATGTTTTAGTGTGGAGTCGATTCATGGAAGTGTCAACTAAACAGGGGTTATGAGTTCGAAATGTAGGTCTAGCACAGTTAAGTTTCTTGAGGCAAGAATTTTGAAACCAAATCCTTAGAAGAAGATTGGGGATTCAAACCCTGAACCGAGTCGACCAAGAGGTCGACCCAGGAGAAAATTAGCAAAGAAACCCAACATATTGGAGGATAAGGGTTTGAAATCAAAGGAATTTAAACATAATGCAAAGATTGTGGAAACTAAGAAGAGGAAGATTCATTTGGGGTGTCAAACCATAAGAATCATGACCAAAATTTTGAATACACAACAAGATGAAAAAAAATGAATTCAATAAAAATAGGTAATTGATCTTGAAGAATTGGATAAAGAACAACATAAAAAAGTTCAGATTAAGGAAATTCATAGGATTTTCAATAAAAATCCCAAGACAAGATCATCTTTTAGTCTTTCACCAAGTCCATGATGTAAGTTTTAAACTTGTGAAGTAAAGCAATGCATACAAATTCTTAAGAAAAACATAAATTAATCAATGGATCATACACATAATACACAGTTATTTACGCTGGAAACCCTTAACCGAGAGAAAACCAACCTTCCTTGGTGCCACACCTTTCAACTCTTTATTGTATTAATTTCACCATTCACCATACAATATATACAATGTTTTAGGTATTCCAAAGCTATTGAAACCCCAATCCCTTAATCTGAGATTAATTTAGAAAACCGCTAAAAATGGAAAAATCTGATGTGCCCACACACACATATGCAAAGAATATAACACATACCCAACACATGCGACATGGGTAAGTTGTCAAAACTTGAAGATGGTGCAACTACTAATTGTGATGAGTGTATGACTAAGAAAATTGAGGATTACACAACCACCGAGATTGAGAAGGATATAATTCCATATCTGATGCCTTCTTCCTCAAAGCTACCAAAATGAGTCAATAAAGTCAAGAAGATAAAAGAAGAGCTTCAGGAACTGAAATTTCTCGATAAACATATAAAAAATGAGAATGAAACACTAAAGACTAATATTGCTAGGCTATAGAAGGAGAATGAACGACTTGAAGCAGAAAATAAGTTGCTCATTAAGAAAGCCAGAAAATGGTACAACCAAAGCCAACATGTTAACATTCAAAATAAAAGGATGAATATTAAGCTCAATGAAGATAAGAGAAAGATCCAGGCTTCATCATCCAGTCTGAATATTTTAATTGATTCCATAAAATGTGTTTAAGAGCTCAAGATCAACAATTTTGAACATGTTTGAAGGTTTCAGGGAGGAAATAATTTTTTTAGGAACATTGCATTTTGTATGCATGATGACATGCAACACCTTCCGTGTGGGGGATATGTTGGGTCCTTGATTTGAACTCCTTTTGTCACTTCCATACATAAAATTGCCTCTGAACCTATGCCTCTAAACTCTCTAACACTCTACTATCACCTCCTTTTCCATAGTTATTTCCCTATATACATGATATGTATATCAAGGACACATTCAAGGTAAATTTGTCTATTATTGCATGTTTTCACCTTTTCATATACAAATTAGTATGAAAAGTCATTTTATTAATAAGCCGCTACAAAATCATAGATTTTGTAGCAACTTTATATTTATGTAGCGACTGAACATTATGTAACAGATTCACATCTTTGCAAGGTTGTGCACATCCCATGGATAAACCAGGACTTGGAGAAGGTTCGAAATCATCACCATATGGTTGCTTCCTTGTCAATTGAGATTATAAGTCAGCAAGGCCAATGTGGTAGCAAAGTCAAAATTTAGGTCAATGCAGAACATAATGGCAGAGCATTTGATTTTTTAGGCACCAAATCATTCACGATGTGTCAACAAATCGATTAAGAGAATTTCATACATCACTATCATGGAATTATCTCTATGCGGGTCATCGAAATCAGCTCATCCAGCCACGTTTATAACATATCGGATTTGTAAAAGATGTATGCTCTATTTTCTAGTCAAATCTGTTACTAAGATCCGTAGGATTTGGATCTAAAGGGATGATTGTAATGTTATAAATACTTTAGCTTGAGAGCCTACGAGGGACGATATGATATAATATGTAATGGTTGTAATGTTACTCTGTTGATTATGAGAATTAATAAAAAGTTATGTTGATTATTCAATTCATGGTTGTGAGTGTTAAATTCATAGTTTAGTTCTGTATCATTTTCAACAGCGTCGTCCAAACCAAGAGGCCCCCATGTGTGACGTATACGTTGCTTAAATTCTAATTATCTTTACTTTGATTTGAGAAACAAGTGTGATTTTGCTTATTGTCATTTATTTTCTCATAAGCTTTCAATTCAATTTATGAATTTTTCCTTTAATCAAGGAAGAAATACCCATGCACAATTTGTTATTTGAATAATATTACCTCATTTGATTACAAAAACCTTCATTTCACTTAATTATTGAAAGAATGTAACATCATTGCAAATTGATAATTTAGTAGGATAACATATTGGAATAATTTCTATAGCTTTGCATTGATTCTGTTTCTATAGTGTTGCATTAATTTTGTTTCTATAGCATTGTAGTAATTATGTTTATGTAGCAGAATAGTGAGAAGTTTTGATTGCATAGTGTTCATTTATAAATAATTCATAAACTAAATCTTGCATATATAGTGTATGCACTTCATCATTTTATGAATCCTGGATTGATGAATTTAATTTAGTAGAGTTCAATCAATTGAACTGACTAAGAATACAACCTTTATCTAACAAATCGAAAATAGGTGCATAGAATAGTGCATATCTCCATCCCTTCTTAATCCACATGTTCATGGATTTTTATGATATTACCGTGCCATGAAATTTTCCAACTAACATCATGGCCTAATAGAGATACACCCAATCCCATCACAACATATTTCCTTCCCCGTGATTAACTCATCTCTTCCAAATTTATCTTAACACACATTGACTTCCTTTTATTCTTCTTACTCTAACCCTTCAAAGCATGAATCAAAGTATCCTCCTTCTTGTGAACCTTACCAACAACTTCAAGGATTATATGCTCACGACTTCCTCTACTTCACCACCTTTCTTTACATATCCATTTGAAACTAAGTTCACCACTTCTGATGAGATATGAGAACCTTCTACAATGCTCATGGGTTGAAGTGCAAACATATAGGTGCCATGACTAGGTTTTTTTCAATGGAAATGCGCCTCAAGCTCAAGAAAATTAAACAAGTACTCAAACCAACACACAAATACTTTGTAGAGGTCTTTGGCCTTGTTGACGGGTTGAATTTTCCTATCAAGTAGGTAAGAGATATTTCTCAATGGAAATCCCCAATTAGGCTCACGCTCATTTGGGATAGCACTTCCGACTAGTATGTGGGCCTGGTTTCCACTGGGATGTTTGAGGTAGAGAAGACAATTAGATTGCTTCTCACCAACTTTAATCTGAATCCTAATCTAAATTATCTAGAGCAGGAATAAAATTACTACTTATAATCTATATCTACTCTAATTTAACCTATCTTGATCAGGAGCAAGACTAATAAGAATGATTACAACAAAATATAATGTTACTGAAAGATGAAATAGTTCATACCATCCAATAACATGTTAATACAATGAAATTGCAGATTTAATCACAAATAAATGTAGATGAAACCCGTAATACCAATGCTTCCTTCATTCATGAATCATAACATGTATGAGTTATTCTAAACACAACATATCAAATTAGTTCATATGAAGAGAATTAATAATAACCCACAACAAATATATCAGAAGAAAAATCCCTAATACATTTGACAACAATTATGATCCCATGTTCCTTCTTCTTCTTATTCATATAAAGATAATAGTATCATGAATATGTATAGTTCGAAAAATTCCTTGTATCTATTCATGATCTATCTTTTATAGAATAAGACAGTCTCTTTACATTCTGTAACTGTCATCATCTCATATGACAACTACCTTATTTTTTTTTCCTATTCTCTAGTTATTGGACTTTGGTATTACAAAATTTTACAAAAAGGAAAAAAAAGGCTGGAATGTCAAGCATTTCCCAGACAATAATGGTTGACAAAGTTGAACCATAGTTCATATACTTGTATGATACCACTTATCTTGCTTGATTTCCTTACCTCTAGATCTATCTCTCCATTACATATTATGCCAGTGACTACCACTTTCGGATCTTTCATTGTACTTTTGGTGAAGTTTTTTGTGGTTGACATACACTTTACTGGTTGGATCATAAATTGACTAATATTTTCCTTGTTAATATTTTCAAACATTTCAATTTCATGTTTTTCTTTGTCCCTAATGGCTACTACTTGCTCTACTTTGCTTTCACCTTAACCTTCCTAGTTCAGTTCTTCATTTAAGGGAATATGATACATTTCTAGGATTTCGTCAGCCTCATTCCATATCCACATGTAGGCTTGATTTTCACCGTTAACTGCTTCTTTTATGTCAGGATGGACACTCTTCCACCTGTCTATCAACAATTGTGTTTTATTAATTTCTTTCCTGTTAATCCTAGGCATTGTTTATGGGGCTACCATGTATGTTATTTGCCAATGTTTGATTTTATCAAATGATTTCTCCATGTCTTCACAGTGGCCCTTTACTTTTTCTAGCTGGTTAGCTAGTTTTTCGATCTTTGCATTGTGTCGTTGAATGTCTCTTAATTATGTGAAGAAGTTAACCTGAAATTCTCACAACTATTCATTTATTTCGATAGCTTCCTCTTTGAACAAAGGGAGGAATTTATTTAATTCCTTTCTTCTTTCCAGTTGTAGTCATCTCGTCTCTTCCTCCAGGAGTGAGATTCTTTGATTTTTTCTTTCATTTAGTTGATCCTTTTCCACTCCTTTTACTATAAGATTTGATATTTCCAGGGTGAATCTTTGTATGAATTTTTCAACCTCTTCCACATGTAGTTCGCATTGGATTACTGAGAGTGGGTTGAATCAATAATAAATCTTTTTAATCCTTTTTAACCATAATATATAAGTGTTATTTATCTTTATGATCTATTCACCGATATCATTCAACAAGTGCAGAATAAATAAACCATGAATAATGAGAAATCATACACGTACATAATACACCATTATTTTTATGTGGAAACCCAATGAAGGAGAAAACCACAACATGTTTTTTCTTATATGTCTTTAAGAATTACATTCATTGGAAGCACCAACTTCTTTTGTTTTCCAGTTGCAACTGGAAGGATGATCCAACTCTCTATATTTTCAGGCTACAACCTGAGGGAAGCTCCGACTATTCAATTCTCTGGCTCCAACCAGAAGGAGGCAACAACCCCCAATGTTCTCCATCTACAAACGGAATGTGGCTACAACCACATATACTTGCCCTGTCGAACCACCATGAAATATAAGTGTCAAATAACTAATGAAACCACTGTCACACTGTCACTGTGAAATATACCACTGTAAACCTGTACCAATCTATGCTAACTACCTGTAACCAACCTGTACCAATAAGACGTAGTCAAATTGAACCAATAACCTGTAATCAACCTGTACCAATAAACTGTAATCAACCTATACCAATAAATTGTAATCAATATGTACCAACATATACCAAAAACTTGTACCAATAATATAGTCAATTGATTAGAACTGATAGCATATATTTCATACCCAATATCACAAGAATATCACTCAAACCATGTGCATCTATGTTTCTCTAGTCATGTGCCATACATGTGTGTACAATCATAATCATGTGTAATAGACCCTCACATGGACTAGACATCAAACCCTCATTAATATGCAGCCTCAAACTAAATCAACAACTTCAACAACACTTCACAACCAAAATCCCTCAACCATGTACCAATAAATACAAGATATGCCTCAACACTCAACCCAACAAGATGTCCAATAATAAATAATAGACATACCAACACTGTATTTTTGTAGATCTAGCTCATATAGTAAGTGCCATACAACCAACAACCTCTCTAGGGAAAATACTCAAACTCCCATAACCATATCTCACGTAGACAACAATATACAACTACACATAAGAATATGACATACCTTTTGAACCTATAGATAGATCTCTTGTACATAATCACTGTAGAACTTCCTGGGAAATTTCTTTCAAACTCTAGAGACTTGGCACCCACATCTACTCAAGTTTTCATGACCTTTCCCAGATGCACTTGAATTTCCCTTCTACAACCCATGTATGTACACACATTCTTCCATTGCAACGCGTGTGTGTACGTGCATTCCTCCAACACAACCCGCGTACACTTCAGAAACTAGTGTTTTTCTCAAATTTTGCAACTCTAAAACTTTCATAGTCAACCCTCCTTTGCTATATTAGACTTGAGAAACTTCAGATGTATCAATGAGTACTTGCAATAAGCCTTTAACAAAATAATAGATATTCAATGTGCTCAATAGGTGCCAATAGGAGACCCTTCCTCGTAGCTTCCTCTAGGGGTTATCTTCTAAATTTTTTACCGAACTTCCTTCTTTTAGGGATAACCCATTTCTAACCACTTTGTCCAATTACAACCACTTTATCCACAAATAGTAAATTCACCACTTCTAGTTGCAACTAATTTATTTTTAATTATTTTCTTTTTGCAACAACTTAACTCATGATTAACTTCTAGTTACAACCACTTTGACAAGTAAAATTCTTCTAGGAGCTTCTAGAGTAAATTGAATTCTTTGACCTTTTAGAGGCTTCTATATAACTCATGAGGGTTCTCCAACTTCACTAAGCCATATATCCTCAACTATGAGGAACTACGTCACGTACCACATATCACCAAAAATTCACTGATCTCCATTACATTATTCCTCAAACTATCTCAGGTTTCTTAACCACACTGTTGGGGCTACCTGACTTGCTTCAAGGGTTGACATCAATGATAGCCAACCCAATTAATCAACAATATCCCCCTTTGGTATTGATGGCAACACTCTATTGCAACACTGAATTCATATATCTCATGCTCCCCCTGTGACCATCACTCCCACTTGAATCATGCCTATGTGCTCTCTCTCCATGCTTCTAACTCTCTCTCCATGCATTTGATGAATCTCTCCCCCTTTGACATCAATGAAAAATGTAACTTCCCATTGGGGCTACTCCCCCTGACTGAATTGTCCCTGGGGTTGCTCCCCCTTACTGATCTCTCCCTGAGATTGCTCCCAAAAACTAAACTATCCTATTTATTGTGTTTCCTCGTGTAAATCTAAGACATATAAGAATATCATTCAAAATTCATTGTAGGGAAGAAAATATGCCAAGTTTATGAAAAATATACTCAAAATCTTCCCTTGGAAGTGGTTTTGTAAATATGTCTGCAATCTATTATTTGGTCCCAACATACTCAACTCGATTTTTCTTCTCTACAACATGTTCCCATAGAAAATGAAACTTGATTAGAATGTGCTTCATCTTGGAGTGCATCACTGGATTCTTTGAGACACTAATGGCGCCTGTGTTATAACAATATATCAGAATGGGCTCATCATACTCAACCTGTATTTATGTCAATGCTTGTTTCATCCATAGGAAATGTGTACACCATGTTGTTGTTGCTATATACTCTGCTTGAAATGTAGAAAATGATATTGATGATTGTTTCTTGCTTAGCCAAGATACCAAACACTCAACCAAGTAGAATGTTTCTCCACTTGTACTTCTTCAATCATCAATGCAACCTGCCCAATCTTCATCTGTGTAAGTTATAAGTGATAGATCCTTTCCTTTTGGATACCATAATCCAAACTCTTTTTTACCATTGATATATTTGAATATCCTCTTTACTGCTAGAACATGTGATTCCTTTGGTGCTACTTGAAATCGTGCCACTTTTCAACTGCCTGCATTACATTTGGTCTAGATATTGTCACATAAAGTAAGTTGTCAATTATTGACCTGTACTTCCTCTGATCTATACACTTTGAATCATCATCTTTACTTAACTTACAACTGGTCTGCATAGAAGTATTGACCGATTTGCAATCTTCCATCCTGAACCTCTTTAGTATTTTTCTGATATACTTGGTTTGAGAAATAAAAATTCCTTGGTTGCTTTGATATATTTGAAGACCCAAAAAGAAGGATAATTCTCCAAGTAATGACATTTCAAATTCATTATGCATATCCTTTGAAAATTTCTATCTCATCATGTCATCATCACTTCCAAATATAATATTATCAACATAAACTTCATTTAACAAAATACTATATTGATTTACCTTGATGTAGAGGTTGTTGTCTGCATTTCCTCTCATAAACCCTTGTTGTTGTAAGTATCTATCCAGTCTAGAATACCATGCTACGGGGGCCTGTTTGAGACCATACAAGGCCTTCTTCAACCTGCAAACATAATTTTCATTCTCTGATAACTCAAATCCTTCTAGTTGCTCAATGTAGACTTCTTCTTCTAGATCCCCATTTAGGAAGGTTGATTTCATGTCCAACTGATACACTTTAATATTCTTGGAGCATGCATAAGCAATGATCAATCTGATTGCTTCCATTTTGACAACTGGGGAAAACGTCTCTTCAAAGTCGACACCTTAAACTTGAGTGTATCATTTACATACCAATCTAGCTTTGTTCCTGGTAACCTGCCCATCTTCATTCAATTTGTTTCCAAGGATGCACTTTGTGTCTATCACATTCTTGTATATTGGCCTTGGAACCATTTTCCAAGTGCCATTCTTCTCTATCTAATCTAACTCTTCATCCATGGATTTTATCCATAATTAATCCTTGTTGGCTTCTTCAAAACTACTTCGCTGAATCATAGATAAGAGTGCTAGGTGCAGTTGTTATGGTGAATGCATTCTTCTTCTAGTCTCAACTCCTGCATATTTGTTCCCGATGATCTGATCTGATGGATGATTATTCTGTATTCGTCTGCTAGGTGTCTTTGGAGGTACTGAATATCTTGATGTTCTTACTCTTCTCCTTCTAACTGCTCTTATTCATCTTCCTCTTCTGCTACTTCTTCTTTCTTTGCTTCTTATTCGTGAACATGTTCCATTGAATTATTTTCTTCTTCATTTAATCTTCGTCCACTTGTCTCATCAAATGTCACATTGATGCTTTCCACAACCTTGTTGATACTTATATTGAAGCATTTGTATGATTTCTGTGTGCTCGCGTACAGAACAAGTATGCCTTTTCCACATGAGAATTGAAGTTTTTCATTCTTCCATCTTCTCTTTTGATGTAGCATTTTCTTCCAAAAACTCTGAAGTGCTTCACATTCGCTAGTCCTCCTTTCCATAGCTTGTAGGGAGTTTTGTCACTGTTGTTTCTTAGCATTACTCTATTTTTAATGTGAATTGTTGTATGCATTGCATGTACCAAAAAGACGTATGTCAACTTGGAATTCATTAACATAGTTCGAGCCATTTCTTGTACTGTCATGTTCTTCCTTTCGATGAAACCATTCTGTTGTGGTGTCTTGGCAACGCAAAATTTCCTTTTTATCCCATGCTTACTGTAGAAGTCCATAAATTCCTTTGAAGTAAACTCTCCTCCATTATTGGATCTCAAACATTGATTTTCAAATCTATCTAATTTTCAACCATCTCCTTGTATATCTTGAAGTTCTCGAATACTTATGAATTCTTCTTGAGAAAACAAACTGCAATCATTCTTGTATAATCATCAACTAATAACATAAACTAATCCTCACTTTTCAACCCCTTTGTTCTAGTTGGTCCAACTAGATCAATATGCATAATTTCCAGTGGCTTTGTTGTGAATTATTCCTTTGACTTGAACCTGGTGTTGGTGTGCTTTCCTTGTTGATAATTCTTGCATAAAGTATTTGTTGGCTTCGTGATCTAGGGCATTTCTCTGATTGCTTCCTTTTTTCTTACCTTGACAAAATTATCAAAATTTATGTGGCCCATTCTTCTATGCCATAGACAAACATCATCTTCTTTCCTAAACAACATTTTTCATTTCAAACTTCACTTAGTACATATATGTTGCTTGAAGTTCTCACAATTGTTGCTACAACTTTGCCTGATTTTTCTTTTCTTATCTCACACTTGTATGAATCAAACATAAGTTTGTGACCTTGGTCACACATTTTACTTAAAATTATAAGATTGTGTTTCATATCTTCCACTAGTAGAACATTCTTAGCCTTGGTATCCTTATTTGAAATTATGATTGTGCCTCCTCCAATAATTCTCATCGAGTCATTGTTTCCAAAGGACATTGATCCATATTTTTCCTTTTTCAAGATTAGAAACCTGTCCTTATCACCTGACATGTGCTTTGAACAACCATTGTCAACATACCAACCATGTTTTTTGTGTTTATCTTGTAGAGCAGGTGTGCATTCTTCATTGTTGAACTGATTATGCTTCCTTATCCATATTATTTGAGGTTCATGTCTGTGACTGTTGTTATTTTGTTACGATTCTCATGGAGGAACTGCCATTCTACAATATTTGGCCATGTGTGAAAAGTTGTTGCACTTGTATCATTCCATATCAGTACTCAAGGATTCAAACCTGTTGTAGCTTTTGTTCTGTGTTTCACTAGGCCTTCTTGAATAGTTATTTCATGCATAGCTTTCACGATTGTCTCTGTTATTGTTATTTTCTTTGTAATTCACAACCTTATGTCCAAAATTGTTGCATGAATAACATAAACCAAGAAATATAGTTTGATACCTAGGAGTTGTAGATCTTCTAAAATGAGTTACTCTTCTGAACCCTTTTTCCTCTTGAGTCCTTCTTGTTTCCGACTATCGCTGATTCTTAAATCTGAATCTTCTAGGTGGATGAGTGTCTCTGTGATCTTCCTTGTGAAACTTCTTGTTTCCTCTGATTGTCTCTGTGTAGTTTCTTGGTTTTGTTTCTTGATCTGTTGTTTTGGAGATTGATCCATTTTATGTCTGGTTGTATCCTAGTCCATACTTGTCATTATTTGGCCTTTGACTGCTAATAATCTCTTTCAAAACTTTGGAGCTATTCTGCATGTTTTTGTTTTGAATATCTTTTCTCAATGTGACAATTTTTTCTTCCAAATTTCCAATGATAATGTCTCTTTCTTCTATATGTTATCTAAGTATTTCTTCAATTCTCTTGTCTTCCTCTACTTGAATTTTTAATTTAGTGATCATTTTCTCTAGTTCTTCAGAGTGTGAATTTTGAACTCTCTTTTCCTTTAGTTCTTCTTGAAGTGACTTGTTTTTCTTCTTCTCTCGTTTTGTAACTTCTATGGAACTTAACAATTATTCTCTATAGTCAACTTATGCCTCTTCATATTATTCTTCGGAGCCTTCTTCATCGAAATCTTCTACTTCCATAAATAGAACCCTTTCTGTATCACTTTCACTGACTTCATCTTCGTCTGATGAGGTGTTGTTTTTTTTGGTACAAAAGCTTTTCTTGAAAAAATTATTTTTGGTTCTTTTTCCTTTGTATGTTTGTTTTCTATTGAATCATCATCTTCATTCATTTTTTTTTTTTTATGGGGACATTTGTTAGCAAAATGACCAATGCCATCACATTTAAAAAAAATCAAGGGAATCTTACATTTATATTTGTCAGTTCCCTTTTTCAGTCTTCTGATGAAGTTGGCTACTTCTTCATCGTCTTCTGAGATGTCACTGTTGCTGTTATCTGAATTTGTATTTTTATTTCCATTTTTCTTTGAATTCTTGGATGCTTTGAATGTTTCTTCTTTTGTAGTCGGATTATCTTATTCTATTCTCATTTCATAAGCGGTGAATATTCCATGTATCTCACCCATGATTATCGAACTCATATATGCTATTTCTTCTAGTGTTGAGATCTTAGAATCAAATCTCATTGGAAGAGACATTAGTACTTTTTGAACAATTACAGATTCATTAACTTCTTCTCCCAATCCTTTAATTGTATTCACTTTTGCATCAACTCATAAAAAGTAAGCTGCAATATTTCTATCTTTCTTCATCTTCAGCTGTTCAAATTGACCTATGTAAGTTTGAAGTTTTGATGCCTTGAATTTGGCATCTCCTTCATAAACATTCTGAAGTTTGTCCCAAATCTCCTTTGTGGAGTTGCAATGCATAACTTTGACATATACTGAATCAACTAGACCATTCAGGATGGAATTTTTGGCTCTCGAATTATTTTCTTCAAGTTATTTTCATCTTTATCTATTGGAGGAATGGAAGGATCTTTATATCCATCTACTACTAATTTCCAAACATCAAATCCTTATGCTTGTAAATATGTTTTCATCATTCTTCTCCAGAATGCATATTTTTGTCCATCAAACTATGGTATTCCATTTTTTTACATATCGTTGCTCTCCATGATCTACATTCTAGTGGTTAAACTATTTCCTGAAAGAACCTGATCGGATACCAATTCTTGGATTACTGAGAGGGGGGGTGAATTAGTAATAGATATTTTAATCCTTTTTAACCAAATTATATAAGTTTTTTTTTATCTTCATGATCAATTCACCAATATCATTCAACAAGTGAAGAATAAATAAACCATGAACAATGAGCAATCATACACATACAGAGTACACCAGTATTTTTACGTGGAACTCCAATGCGAGAGAAAACCACATAATGATTTTTCTTATATGTATTTAATAATTACATTCATTAGAAGCACCAAATTCCTTTGTTTTGCAGATGCAACTGGAAGGAGGCTCCAACCCCCTATATTTTCACGCTACAACCCAAGGGAAGCTCCAACTCCCCAATTCTCCACCTCCAACTAGAAGGAGGATACAACCCTTTATGTTCTCTGACTACAACTAGAAGGTGGCTACAACCACCTAACATTTCCCCATCCAACTGCCATAAAATGAAAGTGTCAAATAACCGATGAAACCATTGTCACACTGTCACTGTGAAATATACCATTGCAAACATGTATCAATCTGTGCCAACAACCTGTAACCAATATGTACCAATAAATTGTATTCAACCTGAACCAATAACATTTAATCAACCTGTACCAATAACCTATAATTAACCTATACCAACATATACCAACAACCTGTACCAATAATATCCTCAATAGATCAAATATGATAACATAGATCTCATACCCAATATCACAAGATCATTCAAACCATGTGAATCTATGTCTCTCTAGTCATGTGCCATACATGTGTATACAATCATAATCATGTGTAATAGACCCTCACATGGACTAGACATCAAACCCTCACTGATATGCAGCCTCAAACTAAATTAATAACTTCAGCAACACATCACAAACAAAATCCCTCAACCATGTACCAATAAATACAAGATATGCCTCAACACTCAACCCAACAAGATGTACCAATAATAAATACTAGATATACCAACATTGTATTTCTGTAGATCTATCTCATACAGTGAGTGCCATACAATCAACAATCTCTCTAGGGAAAATCCTCAAACTCCCATAACCATATCTCATGTAGACAACAATATCCAACTACACATAAGAATATGACATACCTTTTGAACCTGTAGATATATCTGTTGTACCTAATCATTGTAGAACTTCTTGGGAATTTGCTTTCAGACTCTAGGGACCTGGCACCCACATATACTCAAGTTTTAATGAACTTTCCCAGATGTACGCAATTTTCCCTTCTACATCTCGCATATGTACATGCCTTTCTCTACTGCAGCCTGTGTATGTACACGCCTTCCTCTACCGCATCTCACATACACTTAAGAAACTATGGTTTTCTCAAATTATGCAACCCCAAAACTTTCACTGTCAACCCTCCTTTGCTACCTCAAAATTGTGTAACTTCAGATGTATCAATGAGTACCTGCAATAAACCTTTCGCAAAATAATAGATAGTCAATGTGCTCAATAGGTGCCAATAGGAGACCCTTCCTCTCTTATTTATACTCTCCAAGTAGCTTCCTCTAGGGGTTATCTTCTAACTTTTTTACCCAACTTCCTCCTTTTAGGGCTAACCCGCTTTGTCCACTTACAACCACTTTATCCACAAATAGTAAATTCACCACTTCTAGTTGCAACTAATTTATTTTTAATTAATTTATTTTTGCAACAGCTTAACTCATGATTAACTCTTAGTTACAACCACTTTGACTAGTAAACTTCTTATAGGAGATTTTAGAATAAATTGACTTCTTTGACCTTCTAGAGGCTTCTAGATAACTCATGAAAAATTCACTAATCCATATCTCCTCAACCGTGAGGAACTACGTCATGTACCACATATCACCTAAAATGACACGACATGTACTACCCATCTAGAATAATTTCACTTACAAATTTTCTGATCTCCATTACATTATTCCTCAAACTAACTCAGGTTCCTTAACCACACTATTGGGGCTACCATATTTTTCTACCGGACTTGCTTCAAGGGTTGACATCAATGAAAACCAACCCAATTAATAAACATCTTGTTCATCTCATGTACTTTGCTCTGGAATTATCGTTCTGATTCCTTCCTCTAGAGTTGTAGTTAGTTCTCTAATTTGGATAATTTTCGCTTGAAATCCTCTATCCTATTGTTGAGTTCATTTACTGTTAATGAGTTTGAGCCTGTGAATGCGTGAAGTTTTCTTGTTGTCTCAACTGCTTCTTTCTATGATTTTTTTCCAATTATCAGCAAATCAATGTTCCTTTATGCTTCTTTCATTCTGAGGGTTCTCCTATCTTCTGTCTCTTTGATGGTATCCATGTGATTCCTTGCTTAGAATTATTGTAGTAGAATTTCTCCACAGTAATCACTTCGTCATCAATTTCCAATTTTTTCAGGGATGAATACGAGAATTCTGACGATATTACATTCAATGGAGTCCCTGGATTAAGAGGAGAGGACATAACTGATATCACTTTGATTGCTTCGAGGGTGAATATTTTGTTTCTCTCCTCCTCTTATTTCTTCTTTTTCTCTTCTAGATCTCTTCGTGTTTCTTTTGCGATTATGTCATGTTCCTAAGTGTCCACACAAACACATTCTTCAAATATTTTATTTTTCTCTTCCACGGCTTCGCGGGTGGATTTGTCTTATGCGTTTGTGCAGGATCTCTCAGATTTTGCAGCCTCGTAAGCACGTAACGCTTTTGCAGCCTTGAGATCCTCTATGGCTTCACGAGATTTATGTTCCTTCGTGGCCTTGTATCTCTTCATGGCGTCACAAGATTTAAGTTCCTTTGCGGCCTTGGCTCGCTCTGCAACATCGTATGATGTTTCTACCTCCGTAAGTGACGTATCCGGTATATTATTTTGTCTATCCCTCTCTTCTTCCTTGAATAAATTCCTTTGAGCTTCTTCGTACTTTTCCTTTCGGGCTCGTTCATTTGCATCCATCTTCTCCCGGGAATTTTTTATTGCTTCCTATTGTTGATGAAGGAACACAATATCCTTCTCTTCTTGCTCTGCCAGGAAAGCATCAACCTAGGATGTACCTTCTGCGTGGGATAATACCTCCTTGTATAGCTTGGTTTGTAGTAAGTATACACTACCCTTTTAGGATCATGGTTCTTTGATGTTCATGTACATAATATCATCTCCTTTAGAGACAATACTTCATTCCTTGCATGTGTGGGGTTTACTAGCATGAATTTCCCCAACCTGATCAGGAAACCCGACTAACTTCTCTTGTTTATTTGCAATAGTGCGACTGCTATGTCTGTTTCCACTGTCTGGTATGCCACCTCCCTGGACATAAGATTATCTGAGACATACTTGGGAAATAGGTTGGTGGGGTGCTGCAACCATAATCATTAATGTAGGTGTAAATCTTTTCTAGGTACCCATTTCTATATCCCGCAAAGTTTCCAGTGCTTCTGGTGATATCCTCTGTAGGTTTTGTCCGAAAAATAATTGATACATAGGTCCATTAAAATGATCACATACTTGATAGAAAAATTCATGACATCAACTTGTCCATAATTCAGAGCAGTATACATGAATACGAGGTGGATCCAAATTCTAGTTCCAACCTATTTCAGGATTAGGGGCATATGCACAAATTGTGTCAATGAGAAAGGAAGACATATAAAACCCTGGTTGATTTCCTTTTCGAGCCTCCTGGATATTGAGGCAGATGTTGTGTGATAAAATATATTGAATTGTATAGTTGACATATCATGGAAATTAGTAGTTGATATGGGGGTTTGAAGTACTAGGTATTATATACCATACTTAGCCTGGCGATGAATGGATTCTGCTCGTCCCACCACTCTTGAATGAGTTGAGTGGATTTGGATTTTCCACGGTAAATTTCTCTAGGAATCCCATGTTCAAGAATGTTGATGGCTTTGGTAGATTGTAACTTTTGTGAAAGTTGTATGGATTCAGACGAGCAATGACATTCCCTTTTCTATTGGAAATATTTTGTGCCTATGTATTCACACTATCATACACCCATCTTGGAACTTAGTTGTATGGAAGATATGCAGTTTGAGAAACTATGGAATATATATCTCTCTTCAGTATATTCAAGTACATGTTCAAGTCAGGGTTGTTCTCTGGAAATTCCCCGTTGCAAAATATATTGTATATTTCCTCCCTTGTGTTGCAACCTTGGACACTTATGTAGTGACTAGTATCAAATACCATCATCATATCTGAGTTTCTTTCTTGAGGTGCCATCACTAACTATGGAGTTAAGTTTTTGCGCTTTGAGGCTCTGGTCATTTCTTCGTTCACGCATCCTGTAATATTTAAAAATTACGTAAGTTATTCAATTTGTTAGATGCACAACTCAAATAAAAAATATTAATCATCTGCCCTGAGAGATACAACTCATAAATATTAATCCTTAGTATACCCTTAGCCATTAATGTTCGATTGTGTGAATGATCGAGTCTCCAACCTGTTATCCATCCAAAAATCAATGCAATTAAAATTAGTAATTATTTCCGCATAGAAGAAACAACACATGATCAAGCGAGTTTCTCTAAATACGGGTTTGCAGGGACCTGAATTTCGCATCTTGCAATCTCGCAGGAATGTTGCGTGCAGTGAGATGAAGAATATATTTTGTTAAGTTTGCATGATTCACCATGAAGCAATATGCCACACAAGTGTGTGCTTTGCGGTCTACATGTAATTGCAATATTTTGGTAAGCATGTGCTTCGTAGTCAAAAAGTTAGTAACACTCAAAACATTTGCTAAGGATTTGTTGCGGTGTTTCCTGCAGCAACAATGCTACATGGTGATTGGAGCATAGGTACACATTAGAATAGGTCAGTGGTATGTTAAGGATTCACATTGTCTTAGCAGGTTAGTGCTAATATTTTGTGATAGCTAAGTGGGGACAATTTAAGGGATGCTAGGTAAGTTCGATGATCGATATCAAAACAGGGAGCATCCTTACTATTCATGGCAGCCTGAACCTTAGGAACTAGAATACCTTGAGTATTAGATTAGGTATAAATTTAAATTAGGGGGTTCCCATTTAATTTCCTAAAGTATAAAACTAAATGGGAATTGTTATGGGTACAACACGCCTTCGAGTGGGATGCATGCACCATGAGTAGGTTTTGTGTAGTGGGGATGTGTGTTGATGCATAAACATGATTGGAGGGATATAATGGCCTTAACCCCTAATTGAACCTTCTTGAGCTCAAGCACCATGAAAAACACTTAGAAACCATGACATGACCCCTATTCGAGGAGTATTTGGCATCCTAGTTGAATATATGTACGAGGTCTTGGGAATCATGGATGGGTCTAGGGTAAATGAACATAATTGAGGGAGGGAAATAAGATCCTTTGTCTCCAAACCTTGATTCTTGAGCTCAAGAACCATGGATGAGTCCTTAAACTACCACATCTGACCTTTATTGGTTATCAACCACCTCCAAGGGTGTTATGGGTTCCATGACTAGGTTACTTATGCACCAAGAATGTGTCTAGAAGTATAACTAAGGTCATGGGAGGAGAATAATGGGCCTTGTGCCATAAATGACACTTGTCGGGATTAATTACCATGAACAATATGTACAACTCATAAATATGTTGAAATATTGTAACTACGAAGAATATTCTAATTATATTTGAGTTATTTTTATATAGATCAAATCCTCTTTTGTGGATTGATCATGTCGGGATTTGTATAAGACCAAATCCCCTTTTGTGGATTGGTAAAACCATATTTATATGGTTTAGTTTGTAAAGTCATCACCTAGGGATAATTAAATTGGTTTTAACCACTAGTTGAAGAAGTTGACCCTGCTTGGTGAAGAGACATAACCCTAACGCCTATCAGCTAGTATAAATAAGAGAGGATGACGCCTCATTCACTCACTCACTTAGTCACTCATCTAGTGTGCAAGTTTTGCATGAATTTGTAGTTAGAAGAAGCAGAGAGAGGCGCATGATCAGTCTTGTGTTATTCTTGGTGGTTTGGTCTTTAGTCTTGGCATTGTATTGGAAATCTATTATTGAGGAAGTTTTTGTTGGGTTTTCTCCCCCATGAGGGTTTTCGAGGATAAAACTTTTTGTAACTTGTGATTTTGCTTCTTTAAGTGATCCTGTTTGTGTTATTATCTTTGAAAAACACTAAAATTAACATGGTATCAGAGCTTAACAGAATAGAGCACCTTTCACTGGGTAACCAAAAACGTCATTGTTGTCGTACAAGAAAATTAGGGCTTTTTATTGAAAGAGAATTTCTGACTAAAATCCATCTAGGGAAGTGCACCATAGCCTAGCACATCACTTGGCAGCTTGAGCACACCTTTTTAGTGGCCAGAGCCTCCAAAAATTGAAACCCTAGTTTTGAATGGTACAAAAAAACTAGGAAACCAGAACCAATACCAGAAGTACCAGTCCAAATTTGTGCAGGCCGAATTTCAAGGGGTAAAATTTGGATTTTTTTAAAACAGACAACTCTAGCATACTCGCCTTAGCCCAGCGCATGTCCTGGTAAGTTCAAATTCACTTTCTGAACACTTTCATTTTTTGGTCATTTTCCCAGCTCCAGGTCAAGATGACTACAAGCACTAGGCTTGTTGACAAGTTAGAAGGTGTGGAAAACTTTCATGCCTAGAAGTACATGATTTCACTCATTATTGAATAAAATGACCTTACAAAACTCATAAAAGAAAATGTACCAGAACTCAAAGAAGATGCAGCCAAAGAAATGTACAAGAAGGATATGGTTAGGGCCAAAAGGATCATTGCAGAATCCATTAAAGATCACTTTATCCCTCAAGTATCTTCTAGGAATACTCCAAATAGATGTTTGATTCCCTACCCATAATGTATGAAGGAAAGAACATCAATCAAAAGATGAACTTGATTATTTCTCTAGGGTGACTCACTTCAAGAACAGTTAGAAGCAATTGGAGACAACTTGGATGAAGATGAACTAATCATGACAACTATTAATGGTCTCAAAAGACCCTGGGATGCCTTCATCCAAACTATCCATGCAAGAAAAGAGAAACTCCAATTTGACAGTCTATGGGAAGAATGTGTTCAAGAAGAAGCAAGAGTAGCCAACCGAGAAGATATACTATTAAGGGATGAATACCAAGCCATATCTGCTCATGTTAAAGGGGGAAATAAAAGGTCACATTTCCAAAAGGAGACCCACCTCTATAAGTAATCTCACTCCCCAAAGAGATTCATCCACATTCATAAAGAATCTCACCCTCCAAGGAGATTTCAGAAATATCATAAGGGTCAAGGAAGAGAAAAAGATTTCTCCTCTTATCAATGTTATCATTGTGATAATATGGGACACATTGCTAAGAAGTTTCCTTCTAGAAGAGAAGATTACAAGAAGAGAAATAAAAAAAGACATCATGCCAATGCAGTTGAAGATGGTGCACCACCCAAGAAGGTGACTAAAGAAGAAATTGAAGATTATGTTTTGTGATACCTGGAAAAGATACTTAGCTCTTAAGCACATGAAAAGAAATCTGATGAAGGATGTATCATATGTACCCGAAGAAGGAGGTTTGTACTCATCCACTTAGAAGTATGTGGTCCAATGCCATCAACCTCTCTAAGTAGGTATTTATACTATGTGTCATTTATTGTTGATTTTTCTCGCAAGACTTGGGTTTATTTCTTGAAATCAAAAGATGAAGTATTTGGAAAATTCAAGGAATTCAAAGCCTTAATAGAAAATATCTCTGAAAGAAAGATCAAGATACTCAGTTTAGATAATGGATGAGAATACACCTCAAAATAATTTGTAAGCTTTTGCAAAGATTTCGGGATTAAGAGGGAGCTCACCACTCCCTATAATCCTCAACAAAATGGTGTAGTAGAAAGAAAGAATAGAACAATAATGGAAGGAGTGAAGACTATGATCCACGATCAAGATCTTCCAATGCACTTATGGGCCAAAGCAACAAGAACAACAGTTTATGTCCAAAACATATTATCCCATAGTGCACTTGGATTCAAAACCCTCAAAGAAATGTTCTCTGGAAAGAAGCCATAAGTAAGCCATCTCAAGATATTTGGTTGTCCAGTGTTTGTACACATTCCGAAAGAAAGAAGAACTAAGTTGGACCCTTCAGGAAAGAAGGGAATATTTGTTGGATACTATGAGGTCTCTAAGGCATTACAAATTTACATACCATGTTACCATCATATTGAGATAAAAAAACATGTAACATTTTATGAATATGCAACACTCAAAGGATCAAGGAAATTCCAACTTGAAGAAGTATATGAAGAAGAACCTTTATCTCCCAGAGATGCAAAACCTGTGAAGGAAGTTACAGTTACCCTTGATGATGAGATTCCAGAAGATCATGATATGACAGAATCTCAAGAACCTCCCTAGATGACGATATCTCACAAGAGAAAGATAGCTTGGGCAAGGGAACTTATTTAAGATGGAGAGAAGAATGGTGCCCCAGAAGGAACCATGAGACAAAGCAAGAAACCTAAGAAATTCTCCAGTTATATGGCCTTGACGTGTGATCTCATAGAAAATAAACCTACTTTCTTTGAAGAAGCCATTCATAAGAAATAATGGGTGGATTCCATGACAGAAGAATACCAATCCATTATAAAGAATTATGTATGGGAAATAATTCCCAGACCAAAGAACAAATATGTGGTATCTTCCAAATGGATTTACAAGATAAAACATGTTGCAGAGGTAAGTATTGAAAAACATAAAGCAATATTTGTAGCTCATGGATTTTTCTCAAAAGGAAGTAATTGATTATGAAGAGACGATTGCTCCTGTAGCCATATACACTTCTATCAGAAAAATCATAGCTCTTGTAGCCAAGATGAAGTGGAAGTTACACCAGATGGATGTGAAAACAACCTTCTTAAATGGTGTTATTGAAGAAGAAGTGTATATAGAAAAACCACAAGGGTTTGAAGTTGAAGATAAAAAGACTCATGTCTATAGGTTGAACAAGGATCTGTACGGGTTGAAGCAAGCTTCTAGATCTTGGTATGGAAGAATTGACAGTTTCTTGACGAGCTTGGGATTTACCAAGAGTAAAGTTGATTCTAACCTTTACTTCAAGGTTATGAATGATGAGCCAATAATATTGCTACTGTATGTGGATGACTTATTCTTAACATGAGAAGAAAAGATCATGTTGATTGTAAAAATAAGCTCACTGCAGAATTTGAGATGAAAGACCTAGGCCTGATGCATTACTTATTAAGTTTGGCAGAGCCCAGGAAACATCTTCCTTAACAAAGGGAAGTATGCAGTTGAAATATTGAAAAGGTTTGACATGTTGGAATGTAAATCCATGAACACACCCATGGAAACAAAGTTGAAGCTCTTGGTTGATACTTCATTATAATTGGTTGATGCTACTCTATATAAAAAGATCATTGGATCGTTGATGTATCTGATGAATACCATGCCAAATATATGTTTTTATGTGAACACCTTGAGTCAGTATCTGGTAGAGCCGAAATGTGTTCACCTTGTTGTTGCAAAACATGTGATGAGATACCTTAAGTGTACGTTGGAATTTGGTCTCTATTATATTGAATATCATGACTTCAGACTGGTTGGTTATACTGATTCAGATTGGGCTGGAAGTGTTTCTGATAGAAAGAGCACTTCAGGATGTTGTTTTAGTCTAGGGTCAACCATGACTTCATGGAAGAGGAAGAAGCAATCCAGTATTTCTCTCAGGATGGCAGAAGATGAATACATTGCAGCATGTTCCACCAGTTGTGAATCCATATGGCTTCAGAAGTTGTTGACATGTCTATTCAATCTGGAGATGGAAGCCACCATGATTCTATGCGATAACCAAAGTTGCATAAAGATGACGGAGAACCCAATGTTCCATGATAAGTCGAAGAACATAGAAATCCGGTATCACTACATTCGTGATATGGTGCAGAGAGGAGATGTAAAGCTCCAATATGTTGGCATAGATGAGCAGGTTGCAGATGTGTTGACCAAGCCTCTATCTCATGTAAAGTTTGAATACTTTCGATACAATCTTGGTATAGTTCGAAAGGACCTCCCTCGAAAGGGGGAATGATGTTGATGATACTATGGTATCCTGACCAACAATGGGTAGCTCAGTTATGATTTTATATCCTAGGGGACTGATCATCCCTGGATATATCCTGAAGGTCCGGTAAGGATGGTCTGTTAAAGTACCTGTGCATGTATATGCCAGTTGTGGTTAGTAGTGGTAGCACCGTTAAGATTTTATATCCTAGGGAATCTTTTGATTTCTGGGCATATCCCAAAGGTCCTGTAAGGATGGTCTGTCAGAGTACAATGTGGTAGTTCTGTTAGGATTTTATGTCCTAGGAAATCTTATGATTCCTGGGAATATCCCGAAGGTCTGGTAAGGACGGTGTTTGCACTCTTTTCGTCGATGTGTGAGCAAAAAGTGAGTGCTTACATGCCTAGTTGGGCTCTGCTAGTCATGACAGCTGTATGTAAAGAGGTTAGAAAGAAAACAATAGAGCTATTAACAAGAATTAAACAAAAACTAA
>ML794069.1:45989-84366 GCA_009831015.1 Picea engelmannii
TTTGTCTTTGATTGTGAGTTTGTTGAGGGCACAAAAATCAGGACACATGTGCCAAGTACCTTATTTCTTGAGTACCATGACCACAGAGGAAGAATACGGGCTAGTACTGGGATGGATAACATCGACTTCTAGTGATTCATGAAATTTTTTCTCAATTTCATTCTTTTGGGCAAAGGGATGACGATATGGCCGAACAATGGGATGAAGACTTCCCAGGATGGAATGGATGGAATGGACTCCACGAGAAGGGGGAAGTTATTTGGGATTGGTAAAAACAACTTGGTGGAAGGAAAGGATAGATTGGAGGTCAGGATGCACAGAAGGTGTCTCAACAGCATGAATGGAGTGGAGTTGGGCTATAATTCATAAATGACATTTTTTTAGGAGCTTTTCCATGCAATGGGAAATGATGATCTCAGGGGAGCCTGCTATGATTCCTTGGAACTTATATTGTTGTGCCTTCTGTTGGAATTGCATGGTTAAGTCCTTAAAATCCATGAGAATGGGGCCTAGAGTGTGTAACCATTTGACACTAAGAATAATGTCATGAACACCCATGTCCATGGAAAACATATGGGATTTCAGGTGATACTGACCAATTTGGAGTCACACATTTTCACATCTTCCCCCACATTTCATGGAACCTCCATTAGAAATCATTATTTGAAAATTATTGATGGTACGGATGTAACAATTGAATTCTTGGACAATGCGGTGATGAATAAAATTATGGGTGCTACCACTATCCTACACAAGGATGATGACTTTCATTTTTTTGATGTAACCAATTAATTTAAGAGTATAGGGAGTAGAGAATCCAGTGAGGGAATTAAGTGGAATCACCAGGTCAACGTCTGGTGGATCAGAGAGTGGGGTCAGATTAGATGGTGGTGGTAGTTCCTCCACAGGTGGAACAAAAAAATATTCTTCAGAAATATCCTCAGTCACAGCCATACAAATATTATGTTCCTTACACTTGTGCCTGGGAAAATGTTTTTCATCACAATTATAACAAAGACCATTGATTTGACGTTCAATCATTTCAGCATGGGTTAATTTCAGGATCCTGAGGGTGTTGCAGGAGGGGCATAATTGGTGGGTTTAGGTCGAGGAGGAAAGGAGGGTTTGCGGGTCTGGGAAGATACAATATTTTGTGCTTCCTTGGCTTGTTGGGTAGCTTCCAACCAAGTCTGGGGGCATTCCATGAGAACATGGGCATGAATTTCATCTTTGAGGTCACTCACAAAGCATTCCCTAAAGAAAGAATCTGGCATGCCCTCTGTTCTTAAATCCAAGTTCTCAAATGCGGAAATAAAGTCTTCCATTGTCCCAGACTGGTTTAAATTGGTCAAACGACCTAAATGGTGGGTTTCAGAGTCAAAGTGGTCATAAAGTTCGGCTACAAACTGTGTCCAAGCAACATACCCTTGGCATGCCTTTTTTTTCCATTGCCACCATTACCATCATTCTGTATCCAGATGTAGGACACCATAACGAAACTTGGGTAAATCATCAGTAATGCCATGCAAAGAGAAATAATGTTCCATTTGAGTGACCCAACCTATGGAATCTGATCCATCAAATTTGTTCACCTCAATTCTGAAAGGGAGGAGGTCTCAAGAAAAGTGGGTAGTATGACGACCTTGGTAATGGGAAGAGTCATGGTCATCTTGATAAGATGGTTGTTCAGAAGAGGAAGGGTTCTGGGAATGACCCATGAAGTGTTCAAAGGTGGATTTGAGATCTTTGAGGCATTTGATGTAGGAACATTGTTCCTTGAGGATCTCAATAGCTGAATTGATTGAGCTAAGCTTGGCATTGATATTCTTGATGTCTTCCTAGTTCTGGGTGTCAACAATCAAGGTATTGAGTTGTTGGGATCTTGTGGTAGCCATTTGGAAAAATGGGCAGGAAAATGGTATAGGGGAAACAAAAGGGGTCTCGAGGGGTGGGTGGAACCACTAAGAAGAAGGGTGTCAATGATAGGTACCACTATGATCAGGGGAAAAAGGGGGAACCAATGGGATAGGGGCCAAATAAGGGTGTCGAAGAAGGGTTAGGTCCAAAAACAAATTGTGTTAAAAATGATAGGTATTACTAGAATCTGGGCGAAGAGAGGAACCCAGTGGGATAGGTCCCAAATAAGTGTGTCGACGGGACCATTATACTCTTTTTTTTTTACTCATGTAGATTTATACTCCGGCTTGAATAATACTGCAGCGACGAAATGAACAAATGATTAATAGGAAGAAATGTATAGTAATTTCACAACAAGAATGCAGAAGTCATAGTTGCGCAGAAATAGATCTTGTCTGTTCTATTTTTGTTTCTGTCCCCAGGGGTAGGATATTCAGGGTTTCTACAGAAAAGAGTTTTCCTTATGCTATAGCTCTTTGATATACGTATGTGGTCCAACAGTAGTATTGGGCCCAATATCTCAGGGCACCAAGGATATAGATCGTGCCCTTAGTTGTACTACCCGACTACCCAGGTACTAGAGAGTATCTTCCTGAGTGTCGTTCTCAATGGAACTATAGCAGTCAGGCGATCGATCGGTTTATTTATGGAGGGATTCAAGAGATCGAGGTCGATCCGTATACATGTTTTCTCTGATGCGCTACCACTTGAAGGGGCGCCAACATGGGTTACATGGATGGACAACATATGTGCTCTTAAGTACCTCTTGTATTTCCTGTGTGTATGACTCCCCGACTGCAGTTTTATGCTCATAATGACATATCTATGTAGATTTAAGACGTCAAAATATGTATCTACCCTGAAAAAACTTAACCCACAATTTTCTACCAAGGAAGGTTCTCTGATACTACTTGTAGTATTCCAGATATAAAATAGTATGCAGAACAAAAAAAAATTAGCATAAAAATGGTAGAGAAATAATGATACCAGAATAATACCATAATAACACCAGAAAGAGCACCTTGATTAATGATAGCAATGTTCAATGGCCTCTTCGAGGGGGAAACCTCCAACAAAGCAGTGTTCTATTACAATAATCTCCAAGACAAGATTTCTCATACCCTATATTCATATGTATACTAAATATATCTATACAAATGAACAATCTAGGGAAGATCATTCTAGAAGTGGAAGATTCTATTAGGCCTTTTTACATATGACTTATTCCTCCTTATTTATAGGCCTTATTAAGATTGACCTTTATTACATTGAATCATATTATTCTACCTACGTGAGGGGTTAGGGAGGTTAGGTCCCTAACAGTTGTTAATGAAAAGTGTACTCGTTATCTTAATGATCTCAGAGAAGCTACCCACAAAAACAAAATTCTCAGTCAACAACACAATAATAGAAGAAATATTTAGTCAATACTTTTGATGACGGAGGATATCAAAACCCTCCTAAGGGAAACATGGAGCGACCTCACAAAATTATTGTAACAAGTAAAAGAAAAAGGAAAACCAATCAAAAATAAGTAGAGGAGGTCGCACCTGAAGACAAAGTTGTTCTTGAAGACATGGATTTGGAATTCAATATTGAAGATATATAATTTCATGATGAGGAGCAAACACTTCAAGAAAGTCGAGAAGTTGCGGTAGAATTAGTCACACAACAACCGATTATTTTTTAATAAGAATCCATTACTGTGCATAATGCTCTGTTTGATAAAGACTCGAGGAAATTAGTCTTTGAAAGAATTCATTCCAAAAACAAAAAAGCTCAAATAAGGTCAAGCTTAGAAGTTGACCTAAAAGGGATTCCACCATTGAAGATGGTACAAATCCATGAAGCTACAGGAGCAGCCTTGAAGATGTCAGTGGGTGAGATGGAAGATGAAAACATCATACTTAAAGAGAGGATTAAAGAATTGGAGAATTCTCTAATGCCACCTCACATATTTTCTAGTATGATTGCCATTCTTCAGCCCTAGAAGAACTTTGACAAAAGACCATAATCTAGTTCAAAATTGAAAGAAACATCAAGTTTACTCCTTGTTGTCAGAAGGTATTCTAGGGAGAACATTAAGAAAATAATATCCCTCATTCTTGAGGCATGGGAATTGGCGAATACTTATGTTTCTTTAGGATCGAGGACCACCAACTTGAGACAATACCTTCAAGTTGACTTAGAAAATGATGAAGAATTCTTTAAAGGGGTTGTTTCTACATTTGTTATTAAATTTTCTAATATGAGTGAGTTGAAAAGAAAAGAGGAATACTTTCCTTCCATAGTCTGTATTAAGCAACTTAAAGCCTGCTGGATTAAAAGAATTAAGTTTTTAAAAGAAATATTGGTTGATCTTGACATTTTAAGTGTCAAAATGGGAGAGTCATTTAAAATTGATTGAGTTAGACTTGGCAGGAACCATCGGAGAAGTTCAATTTATGAAATTAATATTAAATTCTATGCTTATTACAAGAGAAGAGTTTGAATAACATCTGGATATATTGAAAGTCATGCCCCCAGAAAAATTTAATAGTTTGACCGAGTACACAGAAAAAGAAGTCGAAAGTTGGCTAGTTAGCTATGTGAACAAAAACAAAGATATTGAAGACACATTGCACCAACTTTCAATTAACTTTGGATATATGTAAAGTACATTATTTGATGTAAATGTAAGGAAATAAATGTTTGTTGCGCCAATGTGTGATTATATTGAAAATTGGTTAAAAAATGTCTTAGTTAAAATAACAGAACTAGATCAAGTAGAGGTAGTTGGTACCAATCATGTAACTGCAACAAAAGAAAATACAAAAGGCTAATTAACAAGTAAATATATCTGGCGAAATCCATCACAGTGAGTAAACTGATCACGCCCTTCTTTATTCTTTTTCTCTTCTCATTCAAAAATCATCCAATTGTGTCTTGTCGTTCTTGAGAAAACATAACCGATTTCTGATTGTTTCTCTTTTCCTTCTTTTCAGGTTCAACCCTATTCCACTATCATTTTATGGTCCACGTGTTCCCCATCCCAATCCATTTGGACAAATGTTGTTTTTATTTTCATACTATTAAATATTAATATTATTTTTGAAAATCCGAGAGAACTATTTCGGGGTTAAACTTTAATGATACCTTGAATTCTAAGTTATTGAGCATAAGATATTTGGAGTTTTTCTATCATATTCCTGCTTATTTTGAATGCAATATTCTTTTAAATTTCTCTCAATTGTGTACCTTTGTCTTTCCTTCTTATTAATGTGATCAAAATTATGATGTTGTGATGGATGTGAGAATTGTATTATTTTTCATGTTATGGTTATTTTATTTCTGTACAATATTTCTTCATATATTGTATTTTAGTCTTTGAAGATTCTTGGTCCTCTTCCTAGGAATTCTTTTTGTGAATTTATATTATTTTTTTTAATCGGTAATATTTTACATTTTCATTGAGTGGTAAGATTGGGGTTTTCTATTTAGTACTCTCCCATTTTGATACTTTGGTCCGAAGATATCAATATTTATCTTTAAGAAACTACAGAGGAGTACCACCTCTATAAAAATGTAGGGGGATATTTTATCCTCGTGAGGTTTTTTTTTTTATCCTAACCAATATAAACATCAATAGAAGCCTAAGTGATTAAACCCTAACTAAAATTATCCTTTTTGAAAGGGGAGTGATTATTTTATATCACATTGTTTCCCCTCCACCACTCTATGAAACAATATAAATGATGTTTTATCATTCACCTCCATCCTAGTGGCCTTGCAATATAGCTCTAGTGCTTCGTGAATTTCCTTTGCATTCATTAATGATACATCACCAAAGAATAATCCATCATCCATAGAGAATATATGCATTAAATACATATGGATTGCCATCTTGATACTGATCTAGATTATTTTCGGCATGAAATGAGAGCAGAGATATAACAAATAAATATACAGAGTTAAAGACTTGCTAGAATGTTGCAGCTTATCTCCGAGAAGAGATGTGACGGCTACTCACATTCGCAAGAAGATGATTACAATGAGGCTCTAAAGACATTTTTAACATAAAAAAAAAAAAAATCCAAACCCCTAACCCTGGAAGATGAAAATCCAACATTTTTGTGGGCCTCGTTTTGGGTAGTTTGGTGTATCAACTTTCTAGGGGCATAACTTTGGCATACGATCTTTGTTTGGGGCGCACAATATCTCATTGGAAAGGTATCTTCGAAGAGATTCATTTTGGGGTCTCAACCAAATACTTTGGCAATAATTGAAGTGGTCGATCTCGAAAAAACTTCATTTATACCCGCAAAATTCCCCCTGAAGTTTAAGAACCAAAAAACTGCTAAAAATAGTAAATTGCTAGAAGAATGTTTTGGGTTAGTTGGAATAGGTGGGTGGCCACCCATATCCACCTAGATCAGATACCTTTTTGAAATCCATTAATTATTTCATGGATTATACATCTACTTAATCCTTCAGTTATAAGAAGAAAGGAAAAGGTGAAAGAGGACACCCCTGCCTCAAGTCTCTGGATGGTTAGAAGAAAGATGTAGCATAATCATTTACCAACAAGGAGAAGGAAACAAAATGAATAACAACCTTCCACCCAATTAAAAAATTGACATGAGAAACCAACATGTAACATCATCAACCTAAGGTAAGACCAACCTAATCATATTCCTTGGATAAATCTAATTTGATGATAAAAGATGACCTTTTCCTCGCCTTAATAGTATGTAAACCTTCTTGAGAAATACCAAATACTTCTTGAATCTATCTACCATTTAGAAAACCAAAATGTTCACCCAAGATAGTTACAGGAGATAGTACATGCTTGATTGTTCTAGCAACAATCCTAGAGCTTATCTTATACTCAAAATTACAAAGAGAGATGGGTCTAAAATTATTAAATGATCTAATGCATCTTTCTTTAGACTCATTGCTAATATTTTTATTGGTTTCCCCACGAACCTTACTAGGAATCTTGGATTCCTTTATAACTAGAAATAAATCCTCAATGTCAATTCAAAAAACCCTTCATAGACTTTAGTGTACCAATAATCTATCCTATACTTATATTTTTTTGAAAGGACTATTACCACTTATGGTTTAACCATTGTGACCGTCAGTACTTTGTTTTGCAAGATAAAAGCCCATAAACTTATCATCTTCTTGACCTCATATCTTCCCTTTTTATCATATGTACCACCTTCCATAGAATAATAAAGACCATCCAAGGCATATTTAGGTAAATATTTATTTTATTTTTAATTGATAAAATCATCATTTTGAATAGTTAAATTTGGATTTTATCAATTTTGTTTACTAGAAAAATTAAGTTCTTGTAATTTCTTCGTTATCGAGATATGTGATGGCCGATCTAGGAGAAATGAAGACTTGGGTTTTGTTCTTTGTCTTCATGGAATGGACTGTGTCCTCTTGGGTGCATGAAATATACCTCACGATTTCTCGGTCAACGCTCCTACTTTGCTGGAAAATACCTTGTTTTAGCAAAAAAATCAGCCAAATCTCAACCATGCACGATTTTCCACAACTATTGGCACTCTAAAGGATGAATTCAAGTTGAATAGATGGCTAAGATCAGATTTACATAGCTGGGTAGAGGATTGATAGAATTTCAATTTCATTTCATGATATATATATATATATATATATATATATATATATATATATGAAGACTCTGATATAGAGAATCAGATTTTGAGTTTTGAATTGGTGGAATATTTTGGTTCCCAAGAGACTCATTGATTATAATTTCTTCTTTAACCAACATCCTACATCGGTGAAAAGAGATTTGTTGTGTGGGCCTTTCTCAAGGAATATTCCACCTCGCAACCTGATAGTATGCATGTGTAAGCTTTTGTAATCAAGGTTTAGAAGAATTAGTTACTTTCTTGTTGGATTGATTAATTAATTTCTAGTTACTTTCATTTTTCATGTGTGTTAGAACCTTCTTTCAAACCATATAACCTCACTATTTGACAGAGCATTGTTGTAAAGAGTCCACAACTAGTGGCATATTTCACTTTTCATCATGATATTCTAACAATGGAACAATGATGAGTCAAGGTTGAAAGAATAAGAAGTTTTAAAGAATAGGTTAGTCTGCACTTCCTATATTAGTTGATGATTTATTTCAAGGTTAGATTTCTTCTTTAGTTTGTATTTTGAAGCTAGTTACCTCACATACAATGATTGTGCCTCACAAGTCTATTGACCATGGATTGACATGACAAGTGTCATTTTTATGCAAAAATATTGATCTGACAATTACCTCCTTCATAAGAGCCCTATTCTAAACCCGATCCACAAAGTTAGGGAATGAAACTACCATTTCAACTATCTCAACAACAATTTCTCTAGGTGGTTCCTTGAAAAGATGTGTGAAATGATTTGTACCAACATCTGCTATATCCCATAAACAATGGACCTATTCCCCTCTATTTGTCTTAATACTCCATATAGTATTAATATTTTTCCTCATCTTAGCATAATTATGAAAAAATATAGTATGTTCATCAACTTGAGCTATCCATGTCGTCCTACTCTTTTGTCTCCATTTAGCTTCCTCCCAATCTAAGAGATCTTTCTTGGTAGCTTCCTTCTATTTTAAGTCTCTCATATTATCTTCATTGAATATTCCATTAATATTGGATTGGAAGATATTTTCTATATCCTCCTCAATAGTCCAAATCTATTCTTAAGAATCCTTATACTTATCTTTTTCCCACTCAATGGATTTCCTTGTGATTCTCTAGAAATTGTCACTAAAAATAAACATAGCAAAGTCCTCCAACCAATGTGTCTCCATTCACTTTGAATCAATTCCCTAAACAATAGTTCTTTCAACTAATGAGAATTGAATTTAAGGGGACCAAGTGATTTGGGGCCTACATACATCATCCACTTGTAAGAAAAGAGGGATCAAATGACCCCCCTCACCATCTAGGTTCTATTTCTACCCATATTGAATACAATATGCTCTACAACAAAAATCATATCTAATCTATTGGATATGGAACCATACCCTAACCTGTTATTCCTCTATGTTGGTTTCAATACCAATGGCTCTATGTCACAAAACCCTATGTCATGGATCTTCTAAAGTACAAAATAAGACAAAGGATCCATCCTCCCAGATTCACCCCAAACTTCACCTTATCTCAATATAAATTTCATTTCACTTCCCACTATCACATTTTCATTCCTTATATCATGTTGTGTCGACACCAACAACCCCCCTTTTTCTTGTTTTTTGCTTATGAAGCCATAATTTTATTCAAGAAATGGGGACCCTCCTTATACTTTTCATGCCATATTATCTTTTGGAAGGAACTTAGGTTTTTCTTGTACAAGATTCAAGTCCTTTTTCTCTCTTTTACTTATCAAATTCATCTTCACTCTCCCCGTTGAAACTTGAGTGAATTGGTGGAAGAAGCATGTTCCTCACCAATACAACAAATGATATATTCCCTCCTTCACCAATACACTCAGTGTTGGTGGCATCTTAACTTCATCACCGATACAACTGAGAATCCAACACTTAGATTTTATCCACAACTTCTTTGGTTTTTTCAGCACTCCATCTTCCTTCCCATGTCGAAGCACCACAACCAATCTTTCTTTGGTCGCTGATACACCAGAACTTGATCCTTTTCTCCACGTCGATACATCACATCTCCATCTTTCCTTATCTGTCGTCGATGGAGTGGGACCTCATCAAAGTTATATCATCAATACATTGTTGCTCGGTTTCCTTCTCCATGTCGATACATTAGAGACTCATCTTGCATTCAACATCGATGTATCTGTTGCATATTCACTATGCTAGACTCAAGCATGAGGTTTATTTCAATTTTAGCATTTACTTGAACCATAGACAAATGCAGCTACACCATTCACAATTGTTGCAATAACCAATATCACAAGAAGAAATACCATGCACAAGAACACAAGAAAGTCCTGGGAAACCCTTCTCAACAAGGGAAGAAAACCCAACAATCCTTTGCTATATTCTCAAGAGAAAGACCTCCTACACCATAGACCTAGCACACAAAAGGGTTCTCTCCAAAAACATGAATCTAGCTCCCAAGAGAGGTGTGCACTTCAGCCCTAGAAGATGTACTTGCTGAAATTCTAAAATTACACGTGACTTGTGTGTTTCCTCAATTGGGAAATCACCTTTATTTATACTAGACTAGACACATAAAAAGTGGTGTCTATTGGCACAACAGGGCTGACCTCAATAACTCAGACTATAATTAATAATTACAATATTAATTATCTTTTACATTAATTATCTTTCACTTTATGGTGGGGCTGACCTGTACCCTTTACATCAAAATTAGGGTTACAAGTAAGTCTTACTGTTAGAAAATATAGAAATGGATCTCACACACCCACTATTTCTTAGCCACTAGGGGTACGTCCACCTGTGCTCAGCCACAGGGACGTCCTATTCAACAGATCTCTATCTCACTGAGTCTCACAAGAGAATCATCTGGATACAAGGGATCTCACACACCCACTAGTGCTCAGCCACTAGGGGCACATCCACCTGTGCTCAGCCATAGGGACGTCCTACTCAACATATCTCTATCTCACTAAGTCTCACAGGAGAATCATCTGGAGTACCACATCGTCTCAAATATATACACAGAGGAGAATGATACACCCATAACATGGGCACCTTCACCCCTCACAGGGGTACACATCGTTTCATCTCAAATGACACACCCATCTCATGGGCATCCTCACCCCACAGGGGCACACACATCGATACACCCATATCATGGGCATCCTCACCCCATACAGGGGCACACAACGTTCCATCTCAGTCTCAAAGAGGAACGACAAACCCACCTCATGGGCACACCCAACTCATGGGCTCTCTCACAGGCTGACTCGATCAGTCTGTGTCCTGGAGGATGTCTCACAAAGTTGTAATCATGAACACTCCCTCTTAGCTAGGGAGGAATTCTCCACCAGTCCAAGTCTCTCACGAAAGTACTTGAACTTCATCTTGGCAAGCGGTTTGGTGAATATATCTACAATCTGCTCATATGTAGGAAGGTATTTCACATGTACTACTTTCCTTTGCACCATGTCTCTAATATAGTGATATTTTGTCTCAATGTGTTTTGATCTATCATGAAACATAGGGTTCTTAGACAGATTCACACAGCTCTGATTATCATAATGAATAATGGTAGGATCCATCTCATGATCAAATAAATCTTTCAGGAGCTTGCGAAGCCACACTGCTTCGTGAACTGCCACACGCAATGCTATATACTCTGCTTCTGCGGTACTCAAGGCCACAGAGCTTTGTTTCCTGCTGCACCAGGAAACCATGGGAGACCCCAAGGTAAAAAAACAATCGGATGTGCTCTTCCATTCCACTGTGCTCCCTGCCCAATCTGCATCGACATATCCTTGCAAACTCAAGTCTACACTGGAGGCATATCCAATTGTGCCTCGTAGATATCTCAATACATGCTTCGCTGCTATCCATTGAGTCTGTCTCGGCTGAATCATGAACTGACTAAGTACACTCACTGCATAGCATATATTAGGTCTAGTGTTAACCAAATACATCAATGATCCAATCAACTGTTGGTACAAATGTGGATCAATCTCGCCTGAATCGGTAGAAGCATCATTCATTTTATTCAAATCCATCACCATCCATGTAGGCATGGATTTGCACTCTGTCATACCAAACTTCTTCAATATCTCCACTGTATATTTTCCTTGACTCAGTAAAATCTCATCATTCCTCTTCCATACTCCTAGTCCTAAGAAGTAGTGCATCATACCCAGATCCTTCATCTTGAATTCAGAAGTCAATGCTTGCTTGCATTTGGCAATAAGTCTTTATCAACCGGTGAGGAATAAGTCATCCACATACAAGAACAATATTAGGCACTCGTTACCAACAATATGATAATATAGGTTTGGATCAACAACACTCTTGTTGAAGCCCAAACTCATCAAGAATCCATCCATTTTCTCATACCAAGCACTAGGTTCTTTCTTTAGTCCATATAGGGATCTCTTCAACCTGCACACATGATATTTCTCATCATGTATCATGAATCCTTCTGGCTACTCGATATAATCTTCTTCCTTAATCTCACCATTGAGAAAGGTTGTATGTATATCCATCTGATGTAGTTTCCAACCCATGGATGCATCTAGTGCAATGATAGTACAGATGGAAGTGTATCGGGATACTGGAGCAAATGTCTGATCATAGTCAACTCCCTCTACTTGTGAGAATATTCTAGCTACAAATATCACTTTGTATCTCTCGACACTTCCATCAGCTACATGCTTGATCTTATAGATCCACTTGGAAGTCACTACAAACTTCCCTTCTGGTCTCGGAACAATATCCCATACATCATTCTTCAAGATGGACCAATAGTCTTATGTCATGGCATATTGACATACCTACTCACCTGTCACTTCTCCATGACAAGAAGGCTCATAATCAATGATGTGGTTCATCGCTGAAAAGTAGCTCGAAAATATCTTTGGTCTCTTTCTCTCTCAGGATGTGCCTTGAGGGGTTGCATGTCCCTCTGCCTCCTGCAGAGTTTGTCGATCACAGGAAGGCCTTTTATGCCCTACTACAATATCTATGGGGATATCAACTCTAGAAATTGCATCATCTAGAACAACTGGATCAACTGGAATAATGGTTGTGTCCCTCTGAAATGCTAAAGGGGGAGAAGGTATTTTCTCACTATCAATCTCCTTCTGAGATTCTTTGGATCTTTGAAAGGCTATCTCTTCTTTAAAGATAACATCTCTTCTTACCTCAATCTATCTCTGACTAGGGATGTAGATCCGATATTCCCTCGAAGATTCATTGTATCCCACAATTGTACCCTTTCTCCCTGAAGGGTCTATCTTGGATCTCTTCTCTTTGGGTACATGAAAATATATTGGGCACCCAAATATCCTGAAGTGTCCAATCTCATGATTCACTCTGGTGAAGGCTTCTTTGTGAGTTGTGTTCTTAAAAATCTGGTGAGGACTCTTGTTCTGAACAGATATTGTTGTCATGCATGCTTCTACCCACAGAGTCATAGGTAGACTATGATCATGTATCATCGCTTTGGTTTCCTCGATGATGGTCATGTTATTCCTCTCTGCAACCCGTTTTGTTGAGGGTTGTAAGGAACTGTGTACTCCCTCTTGATCCCTGCTTCAATACATAAATTGCTAAAATACTTGGAGGTTTATTCTCCTCCATTATCTAATCTTAGTACCTTGATCTTTCTTCCAGTCAGGTTCTCAACCTGAGCTTTGAATTCTTGAAAATTTGCAAGGACTCCATCCTTGGTATTCAAGAATTAAATCCAAGTTTTTCGATAGTGATCATCTATGAAGAGTACATAGTACAAATATTCATTCAGGGAGGCAACAATCATTGGCCCACACACATATGAATGTATCAAGTCCAATATTTCCTTGGATCTATTGTCACTGCTCAAGAAGGACCCTTTAACATTCTTGCCAAGGGCACAACCTTTGCAAACACCTTTCTGCTGAATCTGTATCTCTGGAAGGCATGTTACCATTTTCCCTAGAGATAGAAGAGCTCTATAATGAATGTGATCAAGTCTCCTCTACCATAGCTCACTCAAGATTATAGTATCATGTAACAGGGCCTGGACTGGTATGATGGTCAATCTATATAATCTTCTTTCTCGAACACCAATTACTCTGGCAGAGTTTATATGTGAGTCCTTGTGCCATGCAAGAACTTTTCCTTCGGAAAAGGAAACCCTATAACCTTTGTCTTCTAAGGCAGAAATGGAGACAAAGTTCCTCTTCATCCCAGGTACATATAGTACTTCACTTAACTGAAGATGCATGTCAGAATCTAGTTGGAAGGTAGAAGTTCCAACCCCTTTCAAATTATATCTGGAATCATCTCCAAGGACAACATGTAGATTAGTCTATTTCTCAAAAAGATTAGTCAGGTGATCTCTGAAATTGGTCATGTGCCTGGAGGCACCACTGTCAATTAAACAAGTATCATCATTAGTAGGAACCATACATGAGAGTGTTGAAATGAATAAGAAGGATTCTTCTTTGATGTCTTCATCTCTCTGAAGCCTTAGCTTCCGAGAACTGTATTTTCTTGATCCATCAAGCTTATCTTCCATCATAGTTATGTTCATCATATTTTAGATTCTTCACAAACCCTTGCCAACTGGGCTAGAAAACCTAATGGCTAGGCTAGGCTAGAAACATTAGGTTTTGTTGGGCTTATGACTACCAACAATAAGACTTTAAAGTTAGAAGAACATTGGTGAGCTGAAAAGCTCCTTCAATGACCTGCAGAAACTCTAAAACAAAAAATCTGCAAAAAAATTGCAGAACCCTAGAAACCCTAGGGCCAAAAATAAAAAATTCTCAGAAATGCAATCTGAAGGTTGTTGGAGGTGCGTTGAGGGAGTTCGTACAATCCTATGCAAATTTAAGCCCCAAATTCCAAGTATTAAGTGTTGGAACACCAAAAAAGAGAGGGTCGTACAGATTTTCTAGAAACCCTAGGAGGTCATATGGTTCTACAGTAAGAGGAGGATGGATTGCTTGAAGATTGTGCAAAGGGTTCTTCAAGACCTATGCTCTGAAACCATGTTGAATTTTCAATATGTTAGGCTCAAGAAGAGGTTTATTTCATTTTTAGCATTTACTTGAACCATAGACAAATGTAGCTACACATTCACAATTGATGCAATAACCAAGATCACAAGAAGAAATACCATGCACAAGAACACAAGATATATCCTGGGAAACCCTTCTCAACAAGGGAAGAAAACCCAGCAATCCTTTTCTATATTCTCAAGAGAAGGACCTCCCACACCAAAGACCTAGCACACAAAAGGGTCATCTCCAAAACCAAGAAGCTAGAACCCAAGAGAGGTGTGCACTTCATCCTTAGAAGATGTACTTGCTTAAATTCCAAAATTACATATGACTTGTGTGTTTCCTCAATGGGGAAATCACCTTTATTTATACTAGACTGGACACATAAAAAGTGGTGTCTATTGGCACAACAGGGCCAACCTCAATAACTCTAATAATAATTAATTATTACAATGTTAATTATCTTTTACATTAATTATATTTCACTTTATGGTGGGGCCAACCTGTACCATTTACATCACAATTAGGGTTACAAGTAAGTCTTACTCTTAGAAAATATAGAAAGGGATATCACACACCCACTAGTGCTCAACCACTAGGGGTACGTCCACCTGTGCTCAGCCACATGGATGTCCTATTCAACATATCTCTATCTCACTGAGTCTCATAGGAGAATAATCTGGAAGCAAGGGATCTCACACACCCACTAGTGCTCAGCCACTAGGGGCATGTCCACCTATGCTTAGCCACAGGGATGTCCTACTCAACAGATCTCTATCTCACTGAGTCTCACAGGAGAATCATATGGAGTACCACATCATCTCAACTCTCTACACAGAGGAGAACGATACACCCATCACATGGGCACCTTCACCCCTCATAGGGGTAGACATCGTTTCATCTCAAACGACACACCCATCTCATGGGCATCCTTGCCCCACAGGGGCACATACATTGATACACCCATCTCATGGGCATCCTCACCCCATACAGGGGCACACAACATTCTGTATCAGTCTCATAATGGAACGACACACCCATCTCATGGGAACACCCAACTCATGGGCTCTCTCATAGGCTGACTCACTCAGTTTGTGTCCTAGAGGATGTCTCACGAAGCTGTAATCATCAAAAGTATCGTGGCTCGATCATTGTTCCAGTGATGAAATGTTGGCACTCAATCTTCCTCCAACCACCAATATGGGATTCTAACTCATCCTTCGCATGCACAAAAGGTTGTACCTGCACCTTTTCCTCTCTTGATTTTCATGCCCAAGGTGCCCAAAGGACTTATATTAACCCTATTTTGGCCCTTTTCCTCGTTATACCATTTGCATACCAAGGAACATGAGCATAGATCAAATCTTACAATCATTGAGCCTCTTCCCCGACCATCAACACTCGATCTTCAAGCGCTTTCACTGGTTAGTTATCTCGTTCTTCCCACCTTTATTTTTGTTTTCTCCCTTTAGTTAAGATATAAAAGGGGGGGGAGACAAGCTAGGTTTTAATTTCACCCTGCACTATTCTAACCCCTCACCTCATCCCTAGATCGAAAATTTTAAACAATTAAGAAGGAGATTAGAGAGAGACATAGGAAAAGAAAGCTTGCAAATGATACACTGTTCCATTGCACCCCACCTTATAATCCGCGATTATAGACGCAAAACCCTTCATTTTTTTATTTGTTCCCCCTTTCTCCCTCTAGCTCGAAACTTTCCTTTTACCATGAATAGAGAAGAAACCCTAACCGGTGCACTTGTCATTTTAAACCCTAAGTGTCGTAGCAAATCTCGCAATAATGGCGGTGAAAAACCCTTCCCTTTTGATACAATTACCTTAGTAGGGAAAGACCTCCCCACACCAATGATACCTGTATCAGTGGGGAAAGTATTTTCTCTACCGATGTACCCCATATCAGTGAGGAAAATACTTCCTCATTGACCACCTTCTAATGGCTTCACCATCACCCAGATCATTGGAAGTATTTTTGCAAGTTATGGGATGGACAGTTTTTATGTTCATTTCTTCTTCAGATGATAATTGAATATAACAAAAAAAATTATTTTGGTTCACGTTTTTGCAATCTAGATTCAGTCATGATTCCACCCACAAAAATATCACAAAGTGCAAATAAATCTCATGTTGAAGAGGCCTTCACGAGCAAAATCTTAGAAGAAGAAGACATCGACACCCTAGTACCTGTCTAAAATGACACCATAGGTATCATTGATAAGGAAAACTCATTCAAATGGGGTGAATTCTATCATATGTTCAACAATAATACATTCCCTCAACTGCCTGAAGATGATCCTAAACTCAACACATACAGAAACATCAGGAGGTCTAAATTATATAAAGTCGCAGTGCATGTAGCAGTGTTTCCCTGCACATAATCCATTTCATGGATCATGAAGCATGTCGACATGAATACTAGATGCATAATGAATTCGCAAGGCCACCCAATCACCTCTTTCCATGATTTATTGATTTCCTCCTGCTATCATCTATAGGAAGGAGAAAATACATTGGACAAGAAGCTTGTGAACAATTTCTTGCATAGTCCTAGGAAACTCATAAAGAGTTGGTACAAACCTAGAAAGTTGTTCAAGTCTAGTTCATCCAACAAATATCCCACAAATCTACTCAATCTACCATATCAATATTCAGTGGTGATGATATGGAGGATTTATGGGGAACCCAATGCTAAAAAATTCAAGATAACATGGGTACCTCTCTTGTACTATGTCACGAACACCGGTTCGACATTCAAATGGGCAGACATATTATCCTCTGCTTTGGAGGAACCACTTGCAACAGCAAAGAACATTGCTCCAGGGGAATTTCCAAGGTTCCACATGACATCCTACCTCCTTGAAGTGATGGGAATATGCCACACTTATCCTCAAATGGGTTGGGAATGGAAACCTAGCGATCCTCTAATCCACATATACTACAAAGTGTTATGGAAGCACAAATATCGTTTCGAGTCTCAGAAGATATGTGACAATTTCCTAATCCCACTATATCACCTCATATTTTGCTCGCTATCACCTTTCATGATAGATAAGGGATAGGCCATAGTTAAAAGGATAGGGGATTTGTATCTCCTTGAATACAACACATACATCAGGATATATGGAGCTACCAAATATCCACAATTGCTTCCAAAACTTGTCTCATACAAATTAGTGTTACATGATATTGCATACTAGATGGTCATACACGAGGTAGGTGCAACATTGTATAAAGAAAAAAATTCCATCTGGCCTCCTCTCCCACTCTAGGTTGGTTTGTACTCATTTAAAGATGTCAAGGAAGCACAAGTAGATGTGAATACACTGGCATCTTTCCACTTCGAAAAAGAAATATTCCAGAGGCACAATCATATGGACATGTTAGCACCCACTTTAGTAACTGCAAATACAGATGGGAGTACACAACCCACGTTTGGGAGGAAGAAGAAATCCATTGTCAAGCCATAACCTACCATCAAGTAATTTTCAAACGGAGAGGCAACCCATTGGGCAGAGTAGAAGATGAGAAAAGAGCCATAGAGGCTCAAAATAAAATCCAAGAAGAAAAATCAGCCAAGGAAGCAACAACAATGTTATAAACAACCAAGGTAGAAATGACAGAGGTAACAAAAACTAAATAAGAGAGGAAAAAAAAAGTAGCATAAGTTGTTGAAAAAAAAAATAAGAAGGGAGAAGAAGAACAAGCTAAGAAGCAGTGATAGAAAGTGGTAACAGAAGAAGCAGCAACAATCAAAGCGATCGTCGAATAATAAAGGAATAAGGAGAAACAAAGGAAAGGGAGGGAAGAAGAGGTTGAACGAAAGAAGCGAGAAGAAGCAGCATGATCTGAAGAAGAAACGAAAGCAATAGTGGAAGCAACAAGAACTGAAGTGGTAGTTGCAGCAAAAGAATAACAGAAAAAGGAGGAAGAAGAAAGAAATAACAACATAGATCCCATGGACAAAGATATTTCAGGATCATGAACTGACATCCCGCTCATAGGGGAACATTTTTCATTGGCCAGGGTGGGATTAGGAGAATACACACCATCGAAGGCACGGAAGGTAGTAAATTTAAATGCCTTTAGATTTGACAAAGAATCTAGTAAGATAATCTTGCAAAAAACCAAAAAGATAAAAGTTTTGAGAAAGGATCCTTTGTTATTGATAACTAAAACTAATGTAATATAGGATGTCAGTGATGATCCTCTTTCAATAGCCTTAGTTGGTGTCTCTTTCACACTAGCTTCAAAACAAAATATAAAATACATGGTGTATGGAAGCGAGTAAAAAGATGAAAGGATAAGAGCATTAGAAGAAGAAGTCCAACACAATAAAAGTGACCAGAACAATGTTATAGAGTTCAGGGTATGTGCATAAGGAGTTAGGATAGAACTCTATAATCTGGCAACGAATATGTATGAAAATATACATGTTTTGCAATAGATAGTCGCCCATATTATGGCTCAACAGAAAAGAGCCCAAAACAAGAACATGGATTTCGCCTCAATTAGAGAAGGTATGAATCAGATGCAGCGGTCAATTCTAGAAAACCCTAACGCTCCGTCGGAATTGCCATGCATAAAAAAGTGGGAGAGGAAACTCAAATACGTTGCACTTGAAAACTATTAGCAGGCCGGGGGGGAATTTGAGAAGGAGCTAAGGAATTCACTCTATATCTATGCCCAACTCCACAAAGTAGCATGCATTCTAGCTCACAAAATCCATCTTCCTCGGATCGAAGAGTTAGGTAAGATGAAGACCAATGAACATAGTTTCTCAGAGGTAAAACAAAATATGAAGCAAAGATGAATAGACGCCAAAGATGCGACCAAAGTTTAAGTGGATTTAATGAATGATCATCTCGTGAAAGAAGCAAGGGCCCAGAGTATGATTCATGTCTTCATAGCGAATTTAAACAGAGATATGAAGACTCTCACATAATGCAGTGGCTCACGAGGTCACTTTGGAGTCATTACTCTTTCGCATAACTGTTTCTATTTTAGGACAAAATAAAGTTTGGGTATCTTACTTAAGGGATAAAAAAATTAAGGGAGGCATATAACCCTTCCTCGTCTTTTCTATCACCATTACACCATTTGTACCTAGTGTAACCTATGTAAAGAAAGTTGAAAGGGAAGATGAAAATACATGTAACTACTTCTTGTAGAACTCAAGAATCCTTAATAGGAAGTTACTTAGAAACCTATAAAGGAAGCAAGAGAACCACTTTGAAGGGTCTCTTCAACTTTGTAATTTTGGAGAACTAATTTTCTAAAAATAATAGTGAGAAGCCCTCAAACCCATTTTTGATTGAGAGAAAAACTTTTCTTCTCATGGTTATTTGCTTTGAACTATTTCAAGTAAATGTTAGGTTGTCTTGAAGCATTGTAAGGATTTTGTTGCACATAGAGACTTTTCTTTTGTGAACAAAAATTTTCTACAGTTGTTTTTCTCTTTTATTAACTGTTTTAAGATGATGAATAGGTTTATGTATATGAATGTATAGCTTTGACTTATCTAGTTATTCTTCTGTACATTTATCTTATTAATCTTTGTTTCTCTCTAATAGCTAGCTGAAATAAAGTTATTATAGGGATTAATAGCATCTTTATTAGTTCATTGGTTACCCTTAGTTTCACCTAGCTAGGATAGGATATAATAGGTTTTATTTCCACAAGTAGTTTAGTTTTCATCTGCATACCCTTGCATTAAACCATTTATTCACCCCCCAACCTAGTAATGGAAATCGGGCCAGAATTAGGATGGGTCTGTTAATCCAAATAGTGCAAATTACAATTGGGATCTCGTACCAGGGAAGACCCCTATACATTGAAGGGTTTTTCCCGCATCAGCAGAATTGGCGCTAGAAGGAGGGAATGAATTGTATGGTTGGTAGTAACAATTGATACTTGCATGGTCGAATATTTGATAACATCCCCATCGGATAAAAACCACCTCATTTTTTCTCAACCTCTGAAAATATTCCTTAGCAGGAAATTCCTTTTGAAAATACTAATATTGTGTTTAAAAGTCCCATTGTTGGGAGTCCTGAAACAAATATTGAAACTTGGTACACTATCCCAAATGCAAAGTTTGTTGAAAATCAATGAATCACCTTTTCCTTGACTAAATTAATTGGTCGCTTACATGTCGCTTCAGCGTTACCCAGAAGGAGAGTTACCTAAAGACCCATTAACAAGTCCAATATCMTTGTCGACTCTGTCAAGTAYTTAGTTGAGGTTGCTTTACAGGAAATATCTCAACCTTTGGAACAAATTCCTAATATTCCTCTAGGTTCTAATCCTCTCGACTCTGAACCTCATTCTAAATCCAAAGAAGAAAATGAAGAAAACCCCCGCATGGCTGGAAATCAKAATGTCATCCTAGAATGGATGTCTTAGGAAGCCTTAAATCTGCCCGAACAAATGCATAACTTGTCCAAGCATCCAAAAKAGATTTATTTCTAAGTTTGACCTAGACAAGTCATGTTCCCCAGAAGACCACATTAAAAAATTCTATTTAGAAATTTGTCTCCTTGATGTCCAACATGAAGATGTAGTTTGTAGACTATTCCCTTATACCTTTGAGAATAAGGTATCCACTTGGTACTATAACCTTCTGGTTATATCTATAAGGAGTTGGGATAATTTTGAGAAATATTTTATCGGTAAGTTCGAATATGAGAAAACCCCTGCAATTTTGTTCAAAGGACGAGTGGCTCTTAAGATGGAAAAGAAGGAGAAGGTGAAAAACTTCAACCAACATTTTACTATTATCCTGAACAAGTTTCCTGCTAATGTTTCCCGTGTTCAAGCATTAATAGTAGAATATTATACCTCATATTTTCACCCTTCCATCGGCATATTTGTCAAGAGAGTTGGAAAACTAACCTTAGCACGGAACTTTGAAGAGGCCAAGGAAGTGGAAAAGGATATACTCTCTCTAGGAAACCAACCTGCAGTCAAGGAAATAAAATCAGTTGGTAAGAAGCCTTTACTCCTGGCCAAACCTCCTGAAAATAAACCAAAGGACTTACATAGCATGGTTAAATTAGTTACGAAACTATCCAAGGAAGTGGTAGATCTTAAGAAGAGTGTTGATGAAGGATCCGCTAAAGAAGAAATATGTTTTCCCTTTCTTTAAAAAGATGGATAATCCTCCCAAGCCACCAAATACTTTAGGACTCACTTTAAATATCGATGATTTTGATATGGACAGTTTCTATTCTTATCATCAGATGAACCATTTTGAGAATACTTTCCCTCAATGGATTAATTCTATGACATTGGTCATTAACCAATTATTAGACTAGCAAGATGTTGCTGACAGTCAAAGCCAAGACGCAAAAAATGAAGAAGCAAGTGAGGAAAATGATACTATCGAGGAATATTCCCTATTCTTGTGGGACTGGTTTTTAGACTCTGATAATGAAAAGGTAGAAATTTTTTTTGTCGGTGATACTCAAACCACGAAGGTTGGTCAAAAATATTATAACCTACGCAGCACAGGGATGGTAACCAACACAACTCTATCTTCTAAAACAAGCATTGCTCCCAGAAAGATAAATCCCAATACAACCATGCAAAAAAAGTAATCCTTCACAAGTCAGTACTACCCCAAGCACTTCACATTCAAACAAAGCTCCCAACGGTTCTGTAAGCCACTCCTTAGAGTACAATTTCATTTATGACCTGAAGAAAACTAAGGCTAATATCTCATTGTTCAACATCTATACACTTTCGTAGCAGAGAGAAATGTTTCTTAACACATTTAAATCTTAGCCATCTTAGCAGAAAACAACATCGATAGCAGACATCAACCCCAAATCTATGAAACCAAATAAGGAAAATCAAAATGATAATAAAACCATTGTAAATGCAGCCGACATAGGCACACACTCTAGGTATCAGGTTCCACCTTTTCTTCTAACATTTGAAATTTATAATCTCAATGTACATAACTGCTTAGTGGATTCTATTGCTTAATCAAGTGTTATTCCATATTCTATCTGCCAAAGGATTAATGTTTCCCCAGAGAAGAGTACAAATAGAATTATACAACTGGATAGGTCTGATGTTAAATTTATGGGTGAGCTCAAGGATGTCATGATTATATTATCTTATGATCTCAGAATTCATCAAGTGATCAATATTATTATAGTAGATATTATGGAAGCTTATGGTTTATTGTTGAGCATGGACTAGTTTGTGAAACTATAGGGATACTTCTCCACTGGTTGGTCACACTATGGATGTCATACAAAGGATGGAAAAACAAGATAAAGGTAGAAAATGAATCCCACATGAAACACACCATAATATAGCTCAAAGGTAATGACGAACCTGTCAGTTTTGCTCACAACTTTGGGGAATTTTTTTTCTAGAAATTGACCATGGTTGCTATGCAGCACAACCATATTCTTTTCAAACAGATGAACAGTTTGAACTCCTTCATTGCACCCGGACTGGTGAAAATGATTGTAAAATAGTGTAAATAGATAATTTTACTAGCTCAATTGTAGGGACTGATATTTGGACCTTTTTTTATGGCTCTAGATCACAAGAAGGAGTCGAGGAAAGATGCATACTAATAGACCCTGAAAAACAAAAAACTCTAATATCCTACCGCCTAGAATTAGAATGCACCAATAACACAGTTGAATACAAGGACTTGGTGCAAGGTTTGAAAAATTCCATTGGCCTCAAGGTACGATGCCTAAGGGTTTTTGGTGATTCAGAAATTATTGTCAGACAGGTAAAAAATTTCTTACATTGTATGTCTCCTCACCTTAAGAGTTATAATCAAGAGGTATGGAAGCTTATAAATTCTTTCGATGATTTTAACATCACTTCTATCCCTCACTCTCAAAATGTTGTTGTTGATACTTTATCCAATGCAACATATGCATTCACTCCTTTGAATAACAGTTTCACTCTCAAATTATTTTCTAGGCCTTTTATACATGACAATGTCACAAACTAGAGAGTGTTCAATGATGACTCAGTTAATAGACTTCCTCACCAATGCAAACATGTTCCAAGATTATGTAATAGATGATGAAGAACACTAGTAGTATATACAAAAATACCAAGATGAGACAAACAAGATCAAGAGAAATTGTATCCTAAGGAACATATTGATTGTCGAAAAGATTTTTTATTTACAGTCCAGATTCAGAAAAACAACAAATCCCAAGACAAACACCTCGACTATGATGAATTTCTTGGTGAATCTAGGAACTCTAAAATAGCCAAAGTTCATCAACTTAGGCACTTGTTGTTCGAAAGCTAAGAAGCACACTTTCACGCAGTTTTTCAAAAACTATCAGGATGTGTTTGTGTGGACTTACGAAGACCTAAAAACATATGAAACTCGTATCATACAACACATTATTCCCATAAAAGACAGTGTCAAACATTTTAATAAAAAGCTCAAAAAAATGCATCCTACTCTTGAACCTCTTATCCAAAAGGAGTTGAAGAAGGTGCTAGATGCCCAAATTATCTTTAAAGTTAGACATTTGAGATGGGTATCTAATCTAGTACTAGTAAGGAAGAAATTTGGGGGAATCATACTATGAGTAGATTTCAAAAATGTGAATCAAGCTTTTGACAAGGACAGTTACCCCATTCCACCCATGGAACATATACTCTAGCTCATCTCTAATTAGCAAATGTTTTCTATGTTAGATGGGTTTTCTAGATACAATCAGGTTCTCATGGTAGAACTCGATTGATTAAATACCACTTTTTGAACAAAGTGTGGAACATTCTATTATCGAAGAATTCCCTTTAGCTTAATCAACGTGGGAGAAATATTCAAAAGGGAAATGGACATAGATTTCAAAGGTTTAATCGATCAAAGTGTGGTGATCTATCTCAACGATGTCACAATGTATTCTAAGAAAAGAATTGATCATCTACACCATCTGAAATAGATTTTCGAAAGATGTAGGAAGTACGGAATATCTCTGAATCCGAAGAAGAGTGTCTTTGTTGTTTTAGAAGGTAAATTTCTTGGGCATACCATCTCCAAAGATGGGATATATTTTGATCTAAAACATACTAAATCCATCATGCATATTCCCTCGTCCAACAACAAGAAATAAATGCAATCAGTCTTTGGAAATATCAACTTTGTGCAGAGATTTGTGTCCTATTTCGCAGAAATAGTCAAACCTCTCCAACAAATGATCAAGAAAGATGCACAATTCAAGTGGATGTCTGTGGAGAAGGGATATTTTGAAAAGGTCAAAGCCGCCATAGTAGAAACCCATACACTGCAGAGTCCAGACTTCTCCAAAGTTTTCTTGTTGTATACATTTTCCTCTTATCATTATCTTGCAATAGTTCTCACCCAGAAAGATCAACAAGGGAATGACTTTCTTATCGCATTCATAAGCACAGGTCTCCAAGCTTTTGAACTGAACTACCCAGCCATGGACAAACATGAATTTTTTGTTCATAAATCCATCAAGTAGTTTACACCATACATCTTAAAGAACCACACCAAGGTAATCACTCCTCATCCAGTTGTAAGATATTTGTTCATTCATACAGAGATGGGAGAACAATGAGGAAACTGGATGAATTCCTTACAAGAATACGACCTTGAATTCAAACCTAAAAATATCATCAAAGGTCAAGGCCTCTGAAAACCGATGAATGGATCCATGGACTCATAAAATCAATCAAAAGAGGGTTGGCAAGAAGAACCAACACTATATGCATAACAACCTTCTTATGTACCAGCGCTTTAAAATTCTTGGTACAATGATCTCAAGCAGTATTTGCAACATGGTAACTCTCTATAACACCTTAACTCTAGACAGAAGAGAGCTTTGAGGTTAAAATATGCACATTAGTAGTTAGTCAATGGCATACTTTTTAGAAGAAACTATTATGGTGTTCTCCTTAGATTCATGGAGAAAGAAGACGCTGGAAAATTCCTCAAAGAAATTCATGACGGATCGACTGGAGGAAATTTTGTAGGGGAGACTACTGCCCAAAAAATCTTGAGAATGATATACTACTAGCCTACGGTTTTTAAAGACGCGCATGCTTATTCCCAGAGCTGTGATATTTGTCAAAAATATGTTGGAAGGGAGAATAAGTTTGTTGTTCCTCTCCAACCCGTAACTGTTAAGGAACCATTTGAACAATTAGGTTTAGATATTATTGGAGAAATAGACCATCGTTCGTCTATACAACACATGTACATCCTCACTTCCACTAATTATTTCACATGATGGACAGAAGTCATAATGCTAACAAAGGTAAACGAAGAAGTTGTAATTAATATTTTGGAACAACACATGATCACCATGTTTGGAGTACCCACCGCCCTTTTTTTTGAAAATGATATGTATTTCCAATATTTTAAATTGATTGAGTTTTCTTTAGATAAAGGAATCATTCTGAGATATGAAACTAACTATTACTCCCAAGGGAATTTCCAAGATGAGTTCACCAATAAAAATTTAGTCTGCATCTTGAACCGAACTGTAGTATATCAACAAAGAAGCTGGCATAATTCCCTACCTAACACTCTCTGAGCATATAGGGTCACTCCAAAAGCCTCCATAGGAACCTCCCCATACATTCTCGTTTGCGGGAAAGAGGCCATCCTGCCCCCAAACAATTTATTCCCTTCCCTCCAACTCACCTAACAATCACACGAATGAAGCTTCCCATCCATATAGAAGAGAATAAACACTTTGATCAAAATAGAATAATATAGAACCAAAGCTAAGACAAAGTTTGATTCTCGCCAACAGAATATAAAACGATGTTTCGATAAGAAATATGTTGGCGAAAATGATTTTTAGATTGGTGAACTAGTTCTAAAATGGGACAAGCCACATGAAGATAAACGAAAACACTCAAAATTCCAACATTTGTGGCTAGGTCCTTTCATAATCAAGGAAAATATTAGCCTGGGAAGGTGCAAATTGAAAAAACTTGAACGATATGTAGATATCCTCCCCGTGAATGGAAAATTTATGAAACAATACTTCAGCTAGCCTTTCCAAGCAACTCCCCTGTACATAAATAAATGGAGTCAGCCCTTCCTTCTTTCTAATCTTTTAGATTGTTTTTCCTCTTTGATTTTATGTGTTTTCTTTTATTCTCTTACTTGTTTTTTCTTTTGTTCTTTTTATTTTGGCTAGACTTCTCTCTATCAAGGCCTTTTCTTACTCAGATTTCTCAGAAACCTTGGTGTCACTAATTTTGACCCTAATCATAAGTGTGGCATACTAGAACCTAGAAGTCCAAAAAATTTCATTTGATTTCTAGATGTGACACTTTTTTTGTGGTATCAAAGATCATCGTTGTGCATATATCAAGGTTGGAATCCAAAAAGGAACACGATTTAAGTGACGGATGAACATTCTCATTCTTAGTCTTGAAAAGAATGAGAGAATGGTCATACTCGAGAGAAAGTTATGTACTTCACATGAAATTAATAGGCTAGCACTAACACTTGAAAAGCATATATGGTACTCATTTAAGACTACACAGGAAGGTATATTATCTATAATCAGGTTGGAAAATCTAACAATCACAGGTGTCACCATGCATGCCTTGAAGGAAAACTGGAATACTCTCATCCACCTCTCTAGAAATCAAGAAAAAATTATTTCACAAAGGTAAAGGCTTGGGGAAAGGAATTCCATCTCATATGGGACATGAAAGTATCTCCATAAAGGCTATGGATGCTCGTTGGCAGCAAATCAAGGCTTCTGACACCGAGGTGGCTTTGTCGAGGCTATAGACACCCACCGGCAGAGGAGCGACACCAGGGAAATATGTAACCAATCTATATTTTCAGCATTCATGATGCATAAATGCCTTGTAGTACCTCATTTTCCTTCCAATATACCTTATCTTAAAAAGAATTCTTCTATGATTAATTATCTCTGAGTATGACTGGGGAGTTGTTCAAACCAGGTACAAATCTGTCTTAGCTCATTATGTACTTTAAGTTCAGTGGGACTTGCTAAATCTTCCCTTGAGGCTATGCGTAGTGATATTATTTTTTCTCAAAGTATTTCATCTAGATGTTCAATGTTCAATGTTGTGTCACCGATTGTTGTGTCGACACCAACAATCCCCCTTTTTCTTGTTTTTTTTTTATGAATCCAGAATTTTATTCAAGAAAAATAGGAACCCTCCTTATACTATTCAAACCATTTTATCTTTTAGAAGGAACTTAGGTTTTGATTGTACAAGATTCAAGTCCTTTTTCTCTCTTTTACTTAGCAAATGCATCTTCTCTTTCCCCACTGACATTGAGTGAATCGATGAAAGAAGCATGTTCCTCACTAATATAGCGAGGGAGATCATCCCTCCTATGTTGATACACTCAATGTCAATGGAATCTTAACTTCATCGTTGATATAGCTGAGGATCCAACACTTAGATTTTCTCCACAACTTCTTTGGTTTTTTTGGTAGTCTGTCTTCCTTCCCATGTTGATACATCACATATTTGTCTTTCCCCATCTATTTCCAATGCACCAAGACCTCATAAATGTTCTATCATAAATACATCATTGCTCTATTTCCTTCTCCGCACCGATATGTTGGAGACTCATCTCGCATTTTGTGTCGATGTACCATGCCCCAATCAGTTTTCCAACACCAAAACAATGGCACTCAATCTTCCTCCGACCATCGATATGGGATTCTGACGCATCCTTCACATACGCAAAAGAACATGTATGCACCTTTTTCTCTCTTAATTTTCACATCCAAGGTTCCCAAAGGAATTATATTAACCCCATTTTGGCCCTTTTCCTCATTATACTGATTGTGTACAAGGAACAGGAGCAAAGATCAAAGAACTTACAAGCACTAAGCCTCCTCCCCGACTATCAACACTCTATATTTGAGCTCTTTTTCCAATTAGTTATCTTGTTCTTTCCACCTTTATTTTTATTTTCTCCCTTTAGTTTATATACAAAAAGGGGAGAGGGGGGGTGGAGACGAGCTAGGGTTTCATTTCACCTCCACATTGTCCTAACCCCTCACCTCACCCCTAGCTCAAAAATTTTAAACAATGAAGAGGATTAGAGAGTGGCATATGAAAATAAATCTTGTGAATGCTACACTATTCCCTTGAGTCCCCACCTTATAATTCGTGGACATAGACACAACACCCTCCATTATTTGTATTCATGCCCCCCTTCTGCCCCGATCTTGGCCCTTTCCTTTTACCATGAGCAGAGAAGAAACCTTGATAGGTACACTCGTCTTTTTAAAACATAAGTGTTGTAGCAAAGCTCGCAACAATGGTAGTGAAAACACCTTCCCTTGTGATACACTTACCTCGGCATGGAAAGACATCCCCACACTGACGAGACCTATATTGATGGGGAAATAATTTTCTCTACTAATGTACCCCATATCGACAAGGAAAAACTTCTTCGCTAACCACCTTATAATGGCTTCACCATCACCTAGATTTTTGGCATTATTTTTGCAAGTTATGGGTTTGACATTTTTTATGTTGATTTCTTCTTCACAATAATTAAATCTAACAAAATTGTTTCTTGTGGTTCTCTCACATGTTTTCAATGTAGATTTAGTCATGACTCCTCCGAGAAAAATATCACAAAGTGTAGGCAAAGCTCTTATTGAATATGTCTATGCAAGAAGAGTCTTAGAAGAAGAAGACATTGACACCCTGAGACATGTCTATGACAATAACAAATGTATCATTTCCTTGGCTACCTGAAGACAATTCTGACCTCAACATATAAAGAAACATCGGGAGGCATAAATTATATAAAGTCTAAGCAAATGAAACAATATTTCTATATGAAAAATCCATTTCATAGATCGTGAAGCATGTCGATATGGATACTAGGTACATGGTGAATTCCCAAGGTCACCCAATCACCTATTTCCAGGATTTAGTGATTTCCTCCTGCTATCATATAGAAGAAAGAGAAAGGAATTGGACATGAAGCTTGTGAAGAATTTCCTGCATAGCCCAAGGGAACTCCTAAAGAGTTGGTACAAACCTGGAAAGTTGTTCAAGTCTAGACCATCCAACGAATATCCCACAAATATGCTCAGGTTACCATACCAATATGAAATGGCGATGATATATAGGATTTATAGGGAACCCAATGCTCAAAAATTCAAGATAACATGGGTACCTTTCTTGGACTATGTCACGGACACCGGTTCGACATTCAATTAGGCAGACATATTATCCTCCACTTTGGAGAAACCACTTGCAGCAGCAAACAACACTTCTCCAAAGGAATTTCCAAGGTTCCACATGACATCTTACCTCCTTTATGTGATGTGCATCTGCCACACTTATCCTCAAATAGGATGGGCATGGAAACCTAGCGATCCTCCAAACCACATATACAACAAAGTGTTATGGGAGCACAAATATTGTTTCGAGTATCTGAAGATATGCAACAATTTATTAATCCCATTGTATCACCTCATATTTGGATATCTATAACCTTTCATGATAGATAAGGCATAGGCCATAGTTAAAAGGATATGGAATTGGTATATCCTTGAATAGAACACCTACATCAGGATATATGGAGCTACCAAAGCTCCACACTTGCTTCCAAAATTTGTCTCAGACAAACTAGTGTTGCAGGATATTGCATACTATATGGTCATACACAGGGTAGGTGCAACATTGTACAGAGAAAAAAATTCCACCTAGCCTCCTCTCCCACTCTGGGTTAGGTCGTACTCATTTATAGATCTCAAGGAAGCACAAGTAGATGTGAATACACTGGCATCTTTCCACTTTGAAAAAGAAATATTCCAAAGGCACAATCATCTGGACGTCATCAACACCCACTTTAGTAACTGCAAATACAAATGGGAGTACACAACTGACGTCTGGGAGGAAGAATAAATCCATTGTCGATCCAGAACCTACCATGGAATAATTTTGAAAAGGAGAGGCAACCCATTGGGTAGAGTAGAAGATGAGAAAAGAGCCAAAGAGGCTCAACTGAAAAATCCAAGAACAAGCATCCAAGGAAGAAACAACAATAACAACAACTGAGGTAACAATGTCAACCACAACAACAACAATAGAAACTGAAGAAGAGAGGAAAAGAAAAACAACAAAATCTATTGAAACAGAAGAAAATAATAAAAGGAAATTGAGTAGTAGCGACAACAAAAGAAGCAGCAGCAGCCAAAGCAGTGGACAAACAACAAATAAATAAGGGGAAACAAAGGAAAATGAGGGAAGAAGATGCCAAGCGAAAGAAGCAAGAAGAAACAACACGAGATGAAGTAGAAGCAAAAGCAACAATGAAAGCAGCAACTGAAGCAGTAGCTGGAGCAGAAGAACAATAGAAAAAAGAGGAAGAAGAAAGAAATAATAGAATATATCCCATGGACACGGATATTATAGTATCATCAACTGACATCACACTCACAAGGGGACATTTTTCATTAGGCAAGTTGGGATTAGGAGCGTGCACATCGTCGAAGGCTCGAAAGGTTGCAAATTTAAATGCCTTTATATTTGACAAAGAATCTGGTAAGATAATCTTGCAGAAAAATGGAAAACTACCAGTGTCCAAAAAGGCTCCTTTGTCAAAATGACTGAAAATAATGTAATAGAGGATGACAAATACGGTCCTCTTTCAATCTCTTCAACCAGTGTCACTTTTATACTATCTTTAAAGAAAAATTTAAAATACTTGGTGCATGGAAGAGAGGAAAAAGATGAAAGGATAAGAGCATTAGAAGAGGAATTCCAACGCAATAAAAATGACTGAGACAACATCATAGATTTCAGGGTATGTGTGGAGAGAGTTAGGATAGAACCCTATAATTTGGAAATGGATATGTACGCAAATCTATAGGTTTTCCAGCAAATAGTCTCCAAAATTATGGCTCAACACAACATATCAAAAAACAAGAACACAGAGTTCATCGCAATCAAAGAAGGTTTGAATGAGATGCAGTAGTGGGCTACAGAAAAATCTAGCACTCCACTAGAATCGCCACACATAACAGAGTGGGAGAGGAAAATCAACCACATTGCACATGAAAATTGTCAACAAGTCGGGGAAAAATTGAGGAGATGGGGAATACATTCTCAATCTATGCACAACTCCGCAAAGAAAAATACATTTTGGCTCAGAAAATCCATCTTCCTCGAATCAAAGAGCTAGGTAAGATGAAGACCAATGAACAAAGTTTCTTAGTGGTAGAACATAATACAAAGAAAAGATGAATAGATGTCAGGGTTGCAACCAAAGTGATATTGGATTTAATGAATGATCATCTCATGAAACCACCAAGGGCACAGAGTTTGATTTAGTCCTTCATGGAAAATTTAAACATAGAAATGAATACCCTCTCATAGAATGCAATGACTCACAAGGTCTCTTTGGAGTCATTACTCTTTCACATAATTGTTTCTATTTTAGGCCAACATGAAGTCTGGGAATATTACTTAAGGGATAAAAATAAACAAGGGAGGCACATAATGAAATTTAAATTATTCTCTCCCATCCCTTGTATTTTCTATCATCATTAAACATCTTGTATCTAGTGTAACCTACATAAAGAAAGATAAAAGGGAAGGTGAAAAGACATGTAATTGTTTCTTGCAGAACTCAAGAATCCTTAATAGGGAGTTACATAGGCAACTATAAAGGAAGCAAGAGACCCACTTTGAAGGGGCTCGTCAACTTTGTAATTTTGGAGAACTACTTTTCTAAAGATAATAGTAGCAATCCCTCAGGGCCATTTTTTATTGAAAGAAATATGTGTCTTCTAATGGTTATTTGCTTTGAACTATTTCAAGTAAATGTTAGGTTGTCTTGAATAACTGTAAGGATTTCGTTGCACATATAGAATTTTCTTTTGTGAACATAAATTTTCTGCAGTTGTTGTCTTTCTCTTTTATTAATTGCTCTGAGATGATGAGCATGTTTATGTATACGAATGTATATCTTAGACTTATCTGGTTATTGTTATGTACATGTATGTTATTAATATTTGTTTCTCTCTAATAACTATCTAAAAGAAAGTTATTGCAAGGATTACTAGCATCTTGATCGGTTCATTGGTTTCCCTTAGTTGCTCCTACCTAAGATAGGGTAGAATAGGTTTTCTTTCAGCGAGTATTTTATTTTGCATCTGCATATACTTGGATTAAACCATTCACTCACCCCCCAACCCAGTAATGGAAGTCGAGCTAGAATTTGGATGGGTCTCATAATCTAAACGGTGAAAAGTCTAATTGGGATCTCATATCAGGGAAGACCCATATATATTTAAAGGAATTTTTCCAACACCAACATAACCCTATCCCAAAAAAATGATTCCCAAAAACATTAATGACATTCAAAATTGTATCCATCTCTAGATAAGAATCTCTATAAAAATAGAAAAGTTGAGAAAGAAACAATTGTTTACTTGTAGAGTCTTAGACCAACCTACCACCAAACCTCCTAATCTATCCTCAAAACTAATGGCTTCAAAACTTCACCCAAGAAAGGTAGCCATTAAAATATCCTTTTCCTTGGTGGCCTCTAGGATCGTCTTCTAAATCAACAAAATTCCTTAGAGATGATTAGCTTAAACCAACCTCTCCAAGGAATTTCTTTTAAGGGCACTCCCTAGGTCCCTTATATCATATGAGAGTACAATTATTTAAACCCTTAAAGTAGGCTTTGCCTACGCTAAGGACCCCTTGAATAGTCATTTTTAACTATATAACACCTCTCTATCTGTTTGTTTCATTACATGTGAAAGATATGGTTTCCTACCAGGCCCTTCCTAACTTCCATTTGAATCCCTACCAATCAACTCCTTCATCCTCCATAATTAATCCCTTTTTCTTCACTGATCTTAGGTGGTATTTTTTATTGACTACTGAGAAAAAATCCTCATCTGACGAATACATATAATTAATTGTATCAATGATTTCCACCTCTTTCTTCCTTGGAATTATTTTTTCCCCTTCACAAAATGGCCTCCTTCTAACTCGAAGAGTAACACCTCGTGATTTTTTTATGCCTTTCCCTTATTTTTTATTGCATAGTTCTTCATTGGTATATTTTTCCCCTCTATAAACATTTCCACCTTAGTTTCCTCCTCCATCTCATCTATAAAATCTAATTCAACAAGAGGGGGGGGCTTCTGAGCATAATTTTATTTTCCATTTAAAGTCATTTTTTATCACATCCACAAATGTAAGGTGTTCATTTTTAATAGAATTAGTTTTCTCTTCATGACTTCCTCCTACCCTTATTAATTCATTTTCCTTTGCATCTCTCACTTGTCTTTTTTTTGAGTTAGAGGACATCACCTTAGCTCTAGCAATATGTTGTAAAAATATTCCACCAATACTAGATGAAGGTTCATTAGAGATAGAATTATCTTTCAAAGATGGAGGTCCAACCAGAGTTACTTTAGCACCTTTCGGCTGTAATTCTACTCACTCATATACCCCTACATGTTTTTCAGCTGATCTAGGTGAATATTGATGGCCACCCAGCTATTCCACTAATTTTGAATGGTTCCACATCTTAGTAGTTTTTCTATGGTTTTTTGGGTCTCAAAGTTTCGGGGTCGTTTTGAGGCCCTAAATGACATTATTTTGATGCAGCACTGCCTAGTATGTAGTAGAAGGAAAATTCTATGTTGCGCAGAATGTGTACTCCTTGGCTAGACCTTTACGTCAGTGTACCAAGTGCCCCAAACGGAGATCATATGCAAATTTTGTGCCCTCGGGAATTTGACATATCAACTAACCACATGGAGACCCACAAACCTTTTGGTGTTTCATCTTCTCTGGTTAGGGTTTTGGAGGTTTAAAGTTTTCTCATTAATTCTTTATGTTAAAAGTCCTTTTCGACCTCTTTGTAATCAACTTCTTGTGAATGAGCGTAGCCTACACATCACTTTCTTCAAAGATAAGATACCACCATTCTAGCTAGCTTATGTGCTTTTCATTTTACAGTCTTTTGTATTCCAGATTGTTAGTCCCTAAAGTTGTTATCGATTGTTAAGGGAAAGCTAGGGCACCTTAGTTATGAAATGGTTTATGATTGTACGTATGTTTTGGATTTTAGATTGATTTATGGATCAAGAAGTGGATCAATTAGGAAACATAAGATTTTGGTTACAAAGTCATGTTTCCACCACATTCACTTAGTCAATGGCATTCACTCTGATCAACTAGATAAGGATCATATTAAAATAGAAGAAAAAGAAACTGCAAGCTTACAATCTGTTCACTTACATAAAAGACTTTTGATCCCAAATATCATTCAGAAACAAGAAATAAATACTTAAACACAAATACTGTAACAAGTGAGCAAACAAAATAATATTTTTTGGCATTCAACATGAACAAGATAAATCAAACGCTTTGCAAAATATTCAAATGCATTCAAGTAAGATACAAGAAATTTAATACAAGAATAAGATAGTCTAACGATCATAATGATTTTTCCATTGAGTGAAAAATATAGTAGATTCCAGGTATTACAATTTAGGTCAATATTTCCTTTAGCACCACAAAACTTGAACCCTGAACTCTGTCAACTAATTTCCTTTTTATACACAGAGGTCGTTTCATCACATCCTAAAATTTAGATACAGTTTTGATTGAGTCCTGATATCTAGAAAACATATAGGAATTGTATTCCTTTCATTGATTGCATTCCAACAAAAATCTAGATTTTAGGGAAAACGCTTTGATCCTAAGACTAAATCATAATTCCAAAGATATCCTTGACCTGCAACATATGATATTGAAAAATTTCTCCAAAGTAGATGCGTTGGAGGCCTAACCTTCGAACTTGTACATACTTGCCAAAAGGTCCTTCGACTTCTCAAACTGCTCCATCGTGTTTTCAAAAGAAGGGTTACCAAAACTGTCATTTCATGTTCGAATGAATCAAAATTTGAGATCACCTATGTACTGATATAATGTGAGAAACCTTTATCATTTAGCAAAAGCTTGAACTCTAGGTTTTTCATGTTTCGGATTAGTCTTAAGCACCACATTACTCAAGTATAAATAAATATTCATTTTCCTGACTTTGTTTAGCATTTCATTATGTAATTTGCGTTTTTCTTTCATCCTTTGAACTTTTTCTTGCAATTTGGCATTCCAAATCTCAAGTGTTATTCTCTCCTACTCTAATTCCTTAATGGCAACTGAAACTCCTCAGTCCCCTGTTTTCCTGGTTCACCCTATGTTTTTGTCCTATATTCACTTTGATTTTCTTCATATGCAGATCTATTCATATCAATAGATCATTTAGGTTTCTTTCTCTTCCTTTCATGGTTATGCCCCTTTGAGGATGTCTCTTCAATGATTTCTTCTCTCACAATTTTAGGTGGGCTATAGGTTTTCTCTATATATGAGTCTGACAGTTCTTGTATTTATGGAGTGAAGGTAAGGTCTTGTTCATCATATGAGTGAGAAGATTCGATTTTTGGCACTGGTTGTTGCTTTTTCCCCTTTCTAGTCTTCTTATGAATTTTCTCTATAATATCATCATCTAAAATTATCAGATTATCTTTCTTCAAAGAGGATTTAAATAAAGCCTTTGAATTAAGTCTCAATTTGTTTGTAGCTTTTGTTTTAGGCCTGTTGAGATAGTTTACAGGTTGTTTATCCTTGCTCATTTTTCTCTATCTCACTTGTGGGGAATTGTTAACATGTACATCATGGATCTTTGTTTCTGGTTCAAGTTTCACCTCTTGTAATTGATCTGTCCATTTCCTATCCAATCTTCTTGTATAAACCTTGTTATAACCCATAAAATTATGTTTTGAAACAGAGGATTCATGATTTTTTTTTACTTCTTCCTCCTTTTGTAGTACCAATTTTCTCTTGTTGGATCTAGTATGTCTAGCTACAGGAGAAATTTCTTTCAATTTTACAATACTCTTTGAGGTATCATCCTTCTTTATTGAAACCCTCAGTTTCTGGTCAGAGGTTTTTTTTCTGTATATTTGAACCTTGTTCATCGAACCCTAAGAAGGTCAACAATTGTCTCCAGGACATTCGAACTTGACTCAATGCATAAAGAACCAACCTTTTAATCAATCCCTGATGAGATAAACTTTTATCATCAGTTCTTGTATTATTCAATACTTTCTTCTCCATTTTGGTCAAACTTTTTAACAGGAAAAAAGGCAAATTCATTTGCATGTCACCATTCAAATGCATTAACAAATGTATGTGATAACAGTGAATGGTAGAAAACCTACCTTCACAAGTTATGTACCTCTAGACTATTGACAAAACACTCTACCATTCTTCCTTTAATCAGTTTTTTCGGGATTCCTTGACTCCAATTTCGATCTTGATGTTCTCATACCAAAAATTGATTGCACAGGTTTGCAAATACTTTGTTTTTCTTCCACCATCTTTCACCCTGTACAAGCAAGTGACATTCTTGTTAATTTTTGAGCTATTATTAGGTTTCTTTTCAATTTAATAGATAACAATAGCATAGGTAGGATCACTGAGATAAACACAATCACAAGATACACAAAATTTATCATGGGAAACCCTCATGGGGGAGAAAACCCAAAAAATACTTCCTTAATATAGATAGCCAATACAATGCCAAGACAATAAACCAAACACTAGAGAATATCCTCCATTGATAAATGTGCCTCTCTCTTCCTTCTTCTCCCAACTGCAGCTACCAAAATTGCACACTGAGTGACCGAATGAGTGAGTGATCAAATGAGGCATTGGATTACTTTATTTATACAAATTGGCAGGTGCTGGAAAGGTGTCTCTTCACTGGGCAGGGCTGACTTGTCTTCTTAGTGGTTAAAACTACTTTAATTAGCCTGGGGGGTGACTTCTCAATTTGCATATTATATTTAGGGTTTGACAAATCCACAAAAGGGGATTTGTTCAATTACAATGCCCGACATGATCAATCCACATAATGGGATTGATGTAATTAATAATGACTCAATAAATAAATAGAATACTCTTTGCAGTTACAATATTTCAACACTCCCCCTTAACAAGAAGGGTATTCTACAACATCATCAGGAGAGAGAGAGAGGGAAACAACATCAACAACATCTGGAACACTGATTGGCATATCTATAAATCATCGGAAGTTTTTCTCATCATCATCTTTCACATCATGGAGCTGGAGTAACATCATCCTCATCGGCATGAGGCTAAGTAACATCATCATCTTCATCTTCAGCAAGAAGCTGAAGTGGAATCATCATCATCTACATCAACATAGATTAGTATAAACTAATACATCATCATCATCAATAACAGCACAAGGCTGATACAACATCAACAACAACAATATCACAGCACGAAAGCTGGAGCATCATCAACAAAAACAACATCACAGCACGAAGGCTGGAGCGTCATCATCAACAACAACATCACAACACGAAGGCTGGAGCATCATCAACATCAACACTAGGCTGGAAATCTTCAGCATGACGTTTGCATCTCAACAACATCAACACGAAGTTGGAAACATTCAGCACGAGGCTGGAATCTCAACAACATTAGCACGAAGCTAGAAATATTCAGCACGAGGCTCGCATCTCAACAACGTCGGCACAAATCTGAAAACTTCAGCACTAGGCTGGCATAACAACCACATCAGCATGAAGTTGGAAATCTTCAGCACTAGGCTGGCATCACAACAACATCAGCACAAAGCTAGAAATCTTCAGCACTAGGCTGGCATCACAACACTACTCCCCCTTTCAAGGGAGTTCCTTTC
>ML794069.1:91300-117519 GCA_009831015.1 Picea engelmannii
AGAGGAACCAAAGGAGCCTGAAGAAGGGGAGCATATCTTCCACTCACAGAGTGGGTGAAGGGGACCTGCCTCCATTTCATTGTTGACATCAGTAGCCAGAAGAGCTTAATCTTAGCAAGGGTCATCAAGAGGTTGAAACTAACAACGATGTTGCATCCTCATCCATACACCATCGGTTGGCTCATCCAGGGACGAGACATCCACGTGAGCCAGTAATTTCGCCTACACTGTGGCATCAAACCCTTCAAAGATGAGGTATTTTGTGATGTTTCCCCCCTTGAATTTTGTGATGTTATTTTAGGAAAACCATATATCAGGAAACGTCATGGTGTTTATGAATATAGGCCCCGTAGTGTCATTATTACTTTGGGAGGTCAACTATATAGGGTAACTGAGGCAGTTCCAACTACTACGATCTCTTTGATCTTCGCGAAGTAGTGCAAAAAGGTGGTCTCTCGTACCGGGAAATTTGTCATCTTTATGGTCCGGTGGGAAGGTGAACGAAAGGTCACTGCACCCACCAAAACCTTTGTACGAGGTCTCTCTACACAGAAGCAACAGGTGGACAAGATAGTATAAGAGCACAAAGGAATATTTTCCTCACCTACAGGGGTGCCTTTGCACTGTCAAGTAAAGCACTCAATTGATTTGACACTTAGTGCTCCTCTGCCTAATAGCCATGTATACATGTATTATGTTATGGAGAATGAAGAAATCAAATTCCAGATCCAAGATCTAATTATGAAATACCACATCAGACCAATATCCTCACCTCATGGGAGCCAAATTGTTCTAGTACAAAAGAAGGACGAGACATGGTGACTTTGTATTGACTACAGAACCATGAACAAGATCACAATCAACAACCAATACACAATCCCCCGAATTAATGATCTTCTCAATCAGCTCAAGGGAGCCAAATTTTTCAGTAAGATTGATTTGAAGTCCATCTACCACTAAGTGTCGATTGAGCACACTAATGTATGGAATACAACCTTCAAGACTAAAGAACGTCTCTTCAAGTGGTTGGTCATGCCTTTTGTCTTGACTAATGCCCCGACCACATTCATGCAAATGATGGATATTATATTACGGCCATTCACAAACTCCTTTGCAGTTGTATATCTAGATGACATCCTCATCTTTAGAAAAACATGGGAGGAACATTTGAAACACATTCAGCGGGACTTGGACACCTTGGGACAACATAAGTTATATGCCAATTTGGATAAGTGTTCCTTCGACATGTAGATAATACACTATTTGGGATACATCATGGATGAGCAAGTTGGTGTGCATGTGAATCCATCCAAGATCCAAGTCATCCATGATTGGCCGACCCCGAAGACACTCACCGAGCTATGCATCTTCTTGGGCCTCGCCAACTTCTACCATAGGTTTGTGTTGGGTTTTTTTATATTGGTTTGGCCCTAAGCTTGGTGACCAAGGGTGGAGCGAAGGCCAAGTTTGTTTGGGTTGCATTCCAACATAAATCATTCGAGGATTTGAAATTTTGCCTCTTCTCAACACGTTTATTTATTCTGCTAGACCTGCAACAACCATTTGAATCGATATAGTTTCTTTAGATTATGCTATCGGTGCAGTCTTCACTCAACATCGACATCTGGTGACCTATCACAATGAAACATTATTTGATGTTTTTCACAGATACCCCACCTACAACAAAGAGATGTATTCCATTGTGCATACATGTCGGCAGTGGTAGCATTACATTTTGAGGAAGGAAATGATCAACTACATTCACATGTCTTTGAAATTCATCAAGACATAAGTAAAGTTACAGAATGATCGTCATCAGAAGTGGTCTGCATACCTGCAACAATTCCACTTGAACATCAAGTACAAGAAGGGTAGCACCAACCATGAAGCAGAATTCCTCAATCAACCTCTGGTTGTGGCACTAACAACAATTGTTAACTCTTGTGGGAAACTCATCTGGGTGGCCACAATTATACAATAGTGACTCTGACTTTGCTACTACCTATCAGACATTGAGTGCAGGCAAACTAGTTCTAGACTTTCATCTCCAAGATGGATTGCTATTCCATCTGATCCATCTCTATGTTCCTTCAAGAGAGCATGCCCAGCTAATTTGGGAATCTCATTAAATAAGGTGGCAGGACACTTTGGTGTGGAAAAAAGAGTGGCAGTGCTATAAAAGTATTTTTATTGGTTGAATCTTCGACAATATGTTCACAAGTAAATCACATCCTACACTGTCTACACCATTTCCAAACCTACCATTAAGAAACAAGGGCTATACACCCCTCTGCCTAGTCTGGATAGGCCTTGGGAGTTCATCTCCATGGGTTGCATGTCTAGTATTCCTTCAACCAAGCATGGGAATGACTGTGTCTTTGTGGTCATAGATTGATTCTCTAAGATGGCAATTTTGGCACAATGCAAGAAGAAAACCATAGTCAAGGCCATCACTAAGCTCTTCTTGAATGTGTTTGGGTTAATTTTGGGCTCCCACAAATTATTATTTCATATCGAGATAGTAGGTTCCTAAGTATTTTTTGGTCCATCCTATGGTCCATTATGGACACAAAGATGACCAAATCGACTGCCTTCCACCAACAAACTGATGGAAAAACAGAGGTATTCAATAGGATGATTGTCCATATCCTGAGGATGTACAATTCCAAACATCCATGCACATGGGATGAGAGTCTTCCTTATGTTCAACATAACTACAACATATCATTTTACAACTATATTGGCCACAACCCCTTTTCAGGTGTGCTTGGGGTTCCAGCGATTGGCCTCCATTGACGTATTTCTACCCATTGTAGCTTCATAAGAAGATTACTCCAATGCTCAAACCGAGGTTTATTGAGAAACCAAATTTGTTGAGAGAATATAGCACATCCAAAAACAAGTTCATGATATTTTGGAGAAAGACAATGCCAATTACAAGCAGCAGCATGATCAACATCATGTATGACACAAGTTTCAAGTGGGATATAAGGTATGGTTGAATTTGGAAAAAGAACACCTCACAGGACCCCATCGGAATCTCTATTCACTCTGATACAGACCTTAAACTATCACCAAGGTTGTGGGTGAGAATTCTTTTGAATCAAGTATTCCCTCTTTCCTTGGATTGCATCTAATATTTAATGTGGAACTACTTCGACCATACTTTCCACCTCTTGTGGACACTTCGGATGCGTTCAAGAACTTGGCCCTTGCATAACTCAATCGTGATTGCATCGAACAAGCAACAATTGATCGGATCATGGACACCAAGATGAAAGGCACCCACCAACAGAATGTCCAACTCTATCAGGTCCTCAAAGCAGGGAAACTTCTTCACGAGAGCAAGTGGCTCACCAGGAGTCAGAGTCGACAGAAGTTTCCCCATCTGATGGAGGAACATGATGAAATGGGTACCATTGCTTTCTTAGGGGGGGGAACTGATTCAGGTGGATATTGGTGGCCACCCACATGTTCCACCAATTCATAATGCTTCCACATCTTGGTAGTTTTTCTACGATTTTTTGGGTATCAAACTTCTGGGGTCGTTTTGAGGCCCTAAACTACATGTTTTTGGCATGGCAACACCTAAAATATAAGAAATGATAGATGCTAGGTTGAACGGAATGTATACTCATCGGATAGACCTTTATGACGGGGTACTGAGCACCCTAAATGAAGATCGTATGCAAAAATTGCACCCCCGTGAAGTTGACGTATCAACTAACCACATCGAGGCCCACAAACCTTTTGACATTTCATCTTTTGGGGTTAGGGTTTTGGATTTGTAGGGTTTTCTTATTGATGTTTTAACTTAAACAGTATTTTCATCCTTTTTGTAATCAGCTTCTTGCAAATGAGCATAGTTGACACATCTATCTCTTCAGAGATAAACTACCACCATTCTAACTAGCTTGTGTGTTATGCATTTTACAGTCTTTTGTATTCTAGAAAGTCATTAATATAATATGAGTTTAACTGTATTACTTTGTTTCTTGCAAATATCTTTGTGTGTTTCCTTGTTATATCTCTTCCTTCATGTCATTCTCAATATAATCCAGATCAATGGTATCAGATCAATCTGCTCTTTGTTGTTTCTTTGTGCATCTCCCCGATGAAGTCAGGCTCCCGAGAGTTAATTCCCGAACTGGTTGAGCTTGGGGAAGAACACTCTCAATGTTCCAAGAAGCCTCTCATGGCAGACTAAAAGAGAGACGATAGTGCAAGAGATCTTATTAAATTGTTTCTTAGGGAAGCCCTCGCGTGACAAAGGAATGAGATGATGGATAATTTTGCCCAAATCCTTCGACGGTTTCCAACAACAACAAAGGCACCTTCAACCAGTAGTCACTTTGGAGGTGTGACACCCTTTAAGGTACAAGTTAACTTTTATATTCATTTATTTGAAGGCCAGATAAATGTTGACTCTTTGGAAAAATGATTAAGTTTTCTAGAGAGTTATTTATTTGTCCAAAAAAATTCCAACAGCGAAAAAATACCTTCGCACTCTTAAATCCCTTCCCCATTTCAAAGATTGATTGGAGGCTTACTGTGACCAAAATGTTGAAAATGAGTCTGCAATTTTTGGGCCAGGACCCACTTGGGTGGATTTTTTTTATTCCCTCAAGTTGAAATACTACCTTGTTGGAAACTATGATGACCAGTACACGCGATGGACAACTCTGCGTCAGGAGAGAGACCAGATAGTGTCATAGGACACCAACATCTTCCATACCTTGCGCACAAAGCTGGGTATTAAATACTTTGAGCGGCACCTGGTCCTGGAGTACCATTGTGGTCTACATAGGTACATCAAAAAAAAATATGAATTTCTTGGACATATCCTCACAAGGATCCCCTTACTGATATGTTGTCAAGATCAAGCAAAAGTTCAAGAAAAATAACAAGTGGGATTTCAATTCTGAAAACCCATTGATGCAGAAGTACGATAAAGGTGTCCCTAACTCCCAGTGCAAGGGATAAATCAAGGGTGGCCAACCCCAGGACAACCAATCCAAAACACAAGCAAAGAAGGGTAATATGAAGTCGAAGGACACTGGAAAGTGGTGTGAGCCCCACAAAATCCCTTGACACAACAATGACGAATGTTGCTCCAAATAGCCATTGGTGGCATAGACAAAAGCCTAAGTGTCAGATGTTGACTCAGACTCTGATTCGGAACCGGATTAGGAGAAACGAATCATTGATGCAGAACCCATTGTCACCATTGCTACCTCAAAAGTCCAGCCAAAGGAACCAAAGGAGTCTGAAGAAGGGGAGTGCCTCTTCCACTCACAGATGTGGGTGAAGGGGACCGGCCTCCATTTCATTGTTGATAGCGGTAGGTATAATAACCTAATATCGGCAAGGGTTATCAAGAGTTTGAACCTAACAATGATGCCACATCCTCTACCATACACCATCGGTTGGCTCTGCAAGGGACGAGACATTTGCATCATCCAACAATGTAACCTACACTATGACATCAAACCCTTCAAAGACAAGGTGTTGTGTGATGTTTCCCCCTTGAAGTTGTGAAGTTATTTTAGGACAACTATATATGTAAAAGTGTCATTATGAATCTAGGCCTCATAGTGTCATTATTACTTTGGGAGGTAAACTCTATAGGGTGTCGGAGGAAGTCCCAACAATTGCAGTCTCTTTGATCTCCGCGAAGCAGTGCAAAAAGGTAGTCTCTCATACTGGGAGATTTGGCTTCTTTATGGTCTAGTTGAAAGGTGAATGGAAGGTCAATGCAACTACGAAAACCTATGCACGGGGTCTCTCTACACAGCAACAACAGGTGGAAAAGATAGTAGAATAGCACAAAGACAACTTTTCCTCGCCTACCAAGGTGCCTTTGCATTGCCAGTTAAAGCACTAAATTGATTTGACAACATGTGCTCCTTTGCCTAACGACCTTGTATATAGGTGTTCTGTTGTGGACAATAAATAAATCAAACTCCAAATCCAAGAGCTAATTCTGAGGGGCCACATTAGAACAAGCTCCTCACCTTGCAAGAGCCTAATTGTTTTGGTACAGAAGGATGGGACATGGTGACTTTGTATTGATTACATAGCCCTAAACAAGATCACAGTCAAGAACCAATACCCAATCCCCTGGATTGATAATCTTCTCAATCATATCAAGGGAACCAAATTTTTCAGTAAGATTGATCTGAAGTTCGGCTACCACCAGGTGTCGATTGAGAAAACTGATATATGGAAGATAGCCTTCAAGTATAAAAAACATTTATTCGAGTAATTGGTTATGCCTTTTGACTTGACTAATGCCTCAATCACATTCATGCAGATGATGGATGATATATTATGTCCATTCACAAACTCCTTTCTAGTTGTATATTTGGATGACATCCTCATCTTTAGTAAAACCTGGGAGGAACATTCTAAGCACAATCACTAGGTCTTGGGCACCCTGCAACAACATAAGTTATATGCCAATTTGGTGAAGTGTTCCTTTGACATGCAAAGAATACACTATTTTGGATACATTGTGGATGAGCAGGTTGTGCATGTGTATCTAGCCAAGATCCAAGTCATCTGCGATTAGCCGACCTTGAAGACACTCACTGACCTCTGCAGCTTCTTGGGCCTCGCCAACTTCTACCACAGGTTTGTGTTGGGGTTCTCTCATATCAGTTGGGCCCTAATCCAGATGACCAAGGGTGGAGCAAAGGCCAAGTTTTTTGGGGTCACATCCCAATAGAAAGCATACGAGGATTTGAAATTTTGCCTCTGCTCAGCACCAGTCTTTATTATGCCAGACCTGCAAAAACCATTTGATATTAAGACAGATGTTTCATATTATGCTATAGATTCAATCCTCACTCTTCATGGGCATCCGTTGGTCTATCACAATGAAACACTATCTAATGTTGTTCGCAGATACCCCACCTACGACAAAGAGATGTACTCCATTGTGCAAGCATGTTGACAGTGGAAGCGTTACATTTTGGGGAAGGAAACGATTATCTACACTGATCATAGACCTCTGCAGTTCATGCAGACTCATATAAACTTACAAAATGTCCGCCATTAGAAGTGGTCCACATACCTGCAACAATTGCTATTGAACATCAAGTATAAGAAAGGCAACACCAACCATATCACAGACTACCTCAAGGAATCCTCGGTTCTGGCGCTAACGACAATTATCAACTATTATGGGCATGAGACGTCTGAGTGGCCACAATTATACAATAATGACTCTGGATTTCCTACTACCTATCATACATTGAGCGCAGACAAACTAGTTCCAGAATTTCATATCCACGATGGACTGTTATGCCATCTGATCCATCTCTATTTTCCTTCAAGTGAGCATGCAAAGCTGATTTGGGAAGCTCATTACAGTGGGGTGGTAGGACACTTTCACGTGGACAAAAAATGGAAATACTGCAAAAGCATTTTTATTAGTCGACGCTTCGATAAGATGTTTGCACATTGTTGACGGGCGAAAATGATCGTCCGTCAACTGGAAGAATGAGTCTGGTCTAGAGTTGTTCAAATAACCCAAGTCGTTTAATGTAACTCGTTTTTGACGGGTTTAATGGCTTCGTTAGCCAATCTAAAATCCTAAAAGAGAATAAGAGAAAGAAATAACTAAATAATTACTAAATACTATAAATTATATATATACATATGTTCTAACATGACTATTGTAGGTATTTTAAGCATAAAAGATACTAATATCACTTATATACATCATTTACAAATTGCAAGTTTTAATCGAAACTTACGAAATTAAATGTGAAATTTTTGTTGTTAAGAAGTAGATAAAGAAAGCACATTTGAAACTTTTTTTTTTCCTTTATAAATCTAACAAATCTTGCATCGAATATACTATGAAACATAGACGTGGGGATAGTCAAAAGTTGAACCATAAATTTTGGTTTCATTAATATGTAAATGACAGAATTAAGAAAAAACAATGAGGCTAACCTGTTAGTGAGTTAGTGAGGTGTATCCAAGTGTCTGCATGAGTGAAGAACATCCAACTGCCACATCCAAGAGAGAAATTTGCAATGAACCTTATGACTGTTCTAAATAAACTCAAAACATGTATTGGTAGCTTAAGTTTTAATGACAGAGGAGGAAACACAAACATAACCCTGTGATCTTATAATTGTATATAATTACAGCGAGACAAATCTGAAAGTAACCTATGCATTTCATCATTCAATTGAAATTCAAAGATAAATCCTATCATTCTAATTGGAGATATGATCACAACATTTATACTTTGAGCAGCAAATTATAGACGATATTCATCCCGCACATAATAGATCATTAAGTCTAAAGCTATCAGACATATTAATGTATTAGGATTAACAAAACATAAATGAAAACATCATTAACAAAAGGCTAAAGCCAAAATGCATATATGTTGTTTCATTAAGTCTCAGAATCACTCGTCCATCTTCTGCCCTCAGTCAAGATGATTTCCATTACAAAATATGGAGTATTTAAAGAGTATGTGAAAGTTAAACTTCCTATCTTCTAAGATAGGATCAGATCTCAAAAAAGATCTAAAAGTTACAAACATAGAGAGCTTAGAGCCACTCAAGATCAAACTAAATCTTCTAAATTTGTGAGAATTTTCTCCTATTTACAAAATTAGCAAAAACAGGATAGATGGTCAACTAAGTCCAGCATGCTTCATCCCACGAAATCATCATCAGATACATCCCATCCTGAAAGAAAAACGAAATGGATAAGTAAAATATTTTATTAACTAACAATTCCTAAATTTTATATGAGAATTGACTTGGCTACAGAATCGAGAGTCTTATTATTGGTAACAGAAATCTAAATCGATCTACATTTGATTAGAAAAATAACAAAAAACATAACTGTGATAAAAACCAATCCTACCATTCAACTAATAAAAAAATTCGAATCACAATATCTCAGATTTGATCACAGCCTTGACATTGTCAGCGTTTTTTATAATGATATTGCATGTCCTTTTAAAATGCTTTGTTTTTCTTTGTGCATTGGCCTTGAGTTCACGGTTTTCGTTTGCCAATGATTCATTGAGAGTCGAGAGAGATTGTATCCTTTCTTGAAGGATGGGAATGTCTGTGTAGTACTAACCTATCCAATGTAAACAAACTTCGCAATGTACAGCAGGGGAAATCGGTTGAGGAAGCGTGTAATTGTGTGCTAAAACACCACTACTATCCATTGTCGGCCTTTGAATGACCTTGATATCTGTAAATTCCTTGTTATCTTTTAAACACGGTGGGATATTACTGACATAATCGAATGGTTGATTAAGACCCGGTTTGGAACAATTTGGATCTTCCTCGGCCAGAAACTTTTCAATCTCAGAGTCAGAGTCCTCATGGATCTCGATTGATTCGATCGAGCTCACATGAGCTTTGGATCTATTACGCACATTCCTAGAAATGAGTCGACCAGCCTTCTTGTTACAAAACCATATTTCTTGATTTTTCTTTAACTGATTGTGAGGGTTTTTGTTGTTGGATTTTATAGTAGGATTATGGTAAATGATTTGTTCATGCTCATGAGTTTTAATAATCTTAGAACTAGCATATCGTTGCTCACGCAAAGACTGATCGGGCAATGCCCTTTCACGAGGGTTTTCAAACAAGAAATCTGGCCTGCCACTCGAGAACCCAAGATATTTCTCTATCATAGGTTTATCCATTACAAGGGGCTCTACAGGATTTATTGGAACAAAACCATTATGAGCTATGAAACCGTCCCAATCATCACCAAGTGTTTTCAAATGATGAACTACCAGTAACCTAATCAAACCATGGTGAAAGAGGTTGGAATCCAAGTTCTTCTTCTTGTATCTCTTTGACATTTTATACAAACTTCTTAGCAGGTAAAACAACATATTTAAGTGGAAGTCGATAAAATGCATGAGCAATCGCACATGGCAAAAGAAGACCAGGCCATAACAGCCTTCACAGGTGATAAATTGTTTTAAAACCACTAATAAACCATGCAATCTAACCTTGAGTAGGGAGACCGGAATACCTTTGTCACAGCATTTGATGTTTCTGGAGGTGACGAACAGACTCCAGGGTACTTCGTCCAACTTCAAATTTTTAAACCATTTTTTACCAATGAGAGGGAGCTATGTTGCTTCACTCATAAATTCTTCGATGATTTCCAACTGAATATCACCTACCTTGGCTCTGCATCCATCAAATGTAAGGGAGAATTCTTTGGCCACCTGCAAGTTATACCCCTGGAACTTCTTAATGAACATATCCCACCCCTGGCTCTTCAGATCCTCACTCACATCATCATATAGCAACAAAGTTTGGGAGCCATTTGGCTCAAATCAGACGACAGGGGCCATGAGGGTTTGAACAGATGGTAATAGGAGTGACCCAAAATAACTGTGGGCTTAAGAGGTAGCAGCAACAGAGACAAGTCTAATCTGATAAAAAGGGAGCAAAACAAGAAATCACACCAGCGCGACCATAATATAAGCATACAGGTTTCGAACACGAAATTCGGGCATTTCTGGTGATGAGCGTTTTGGATACAAAGCATAACATCATACCTTGATCTGTCATGGGAGGTCTATCAATTCAAACTACCAGCTAAAATGAAGTACAGGGTACGATCATAGTGTGTTTAATTCCCATGACAAGTAATGGGTATATTTGATTTGCAAAGGTTTAAAAATGGATATGTTTTTGTAAACCAAAGCCAATCGATTCTTGGTATATTTACAAAGGATCCAAAATAAAATCTTACAATCCAAGAGAAACTCAAAATAAGTATTTCATTGATATATGATAAGCTCAAAGMAAAACAAAATTCATGAAAAGAGATGTAAGGACATTGTAAGCACATTGATCCTTTTAAAGACCAAGCCTTATATAGAATTGCAATACGATTTTAAGTTTTAATGCTTGATTCATGCTTTCAGTCATGAATCAAGCATGAAAAYGCAAGATAAAAATAAATAGGAACAATCAAAACATCATTTTCACAACCGAATAGTCACCTTCAAATAGCAATATTTACAGGATAAGGCATAGGCAGCTACAKGAATCGTCATTTGTCACTTGAAAAATCAAAAATCATGTAGGGTTGCCAACAATGGTGACTTATTGGGAGAAGCARTTATCTCTGCATCACCGACGAGTTCATGTTAGGAMTTTTTAGAATGGTTACATATCAAAGAACAGTTGAAGGACATCAAGCATCTCAATCAAATTCCAACAATAACCATACAGTCCAGCTTCAGATACCTTTCTGTCAAATGAAATCTGGTGACAAATTTTAATTACGAGAGCAACGATATTTATACTAATGGGTCCGATAATGTTGGTTGGGCCACTGCTGCTAGTAGATGTCTATAGCCTCGACAGGGATGTCAATTATCCCACTCTGACGCCTCTACCCTATTCAATAATTTCCAGTACCAATGAAGGGTATTTATGATTAATATCAAAACTTATTCCAGATAATTTTCTTGAACCCGACATTGCTTCGCTACCAGCGGGCCTATTCGGTACCCCGATGAAGTTGTCTTGGCATCATGCATGCATTTACCCGCTGCCAACAGACCTGTTCAGTATATCGACAAGTTTACAGACACTTCCCACAACTCTCTAGAAATTATTTATAATCTGACATAAATCTAATGATATTCAGAAGAGTGGGGTGATGCTTGAAATTTTCAATTTTCAAAACACTTGATATTCACAACCTTTAATTTTCTGATTGATAACCTTCATTATGATCTGAAATTGGTTTTTTGATTGAAACTGATTCTTCAAGGACGGGAAGGCATACTTGAGTTTCTTTCTTTAAAAGAAGGGACGGCGTAAAGAGCTTTAATGATGGTCGTGTATACTCATAATTATAAAGTGAAACCATGAAACCTACTCTAAGCAGAAAACTTCTTTAGCTAGTCTGTGTTTCAGGAAATTACAGCATTGATGCTCTGATGGACCTTGATTGTTGCTTCAAAATGAGGCATTCTAGTTTCCCTTCATGAACTAAAAAGTGACACAGGCATGGTTTAACCAGAAAGCAGCGAAAACAAACAAAATGAAAAGAACCAAAAACCAGAAAACAAAAATAAATAAAAACAGAAAAATTACGTACAAAGGTGGATCTGGAATTTATCACGAAAAATACCTCTTGAGAGCTTGGCCATTCACTGGAAAGGTGGTTGTCTGTCCCTCCAAACTTTGTAGACATAAGGAACTGGGACCTAATTTTTAAGCGATTACGAAAGGCCCCAACCATAGGTTCTGGAACTTGGTCTGTTCCCCTTTCCCTTTGTGAGTTTTATCCCACTTGAGAACCAAATCTCCTACCTCAAAGTTTCTATCCGAAGCAGAGTTTGAATCAAACCATCTTTTCACAATCTGTTGATGTTGATCTAGTGTCTCGTTTTCTTGTGCTCTCACTTCTTCTAGTTTCAACAAGGCATTAATTCGAATTTCAAGAGGAGGGCATTCCTCTTCCTGAAGTTTTTGCGATAATTGCAGAGAGGGAAGCAGAACATGAGCAGGGAGAATTGCTTCTCTTTTGTAGACAATGAAGAAAGGGGAATTACCAACAGAAGTTTTTGGTGTCACCCTGTCAACCCAGAGTGCATTAAAAAGTGTGTTGTGCCAATTTTTGTGGTTTTCAGAAACTGTCCTCTTGATGATTTTTATCAAATTTGTATTCGTTGATTTTGCTAGGCCATTTCCTTGGGGGTAATAGCTGGCAGAAAACTTAAGTTTGATCCCTCTCTCCAAAAAAAAACACTCATATCGAGGGACAAAAAGTAAGAATCATTATAAAAGACAAAACATTCGGGAATGTTGAATCTAGTAATGATATTCGTGTCAAGGAAAGATATCACCTTATTAGTGTTTACCACTTTCAGCGGTGCAGCTTCGGACCATCTGGTAAAATAATCCGTTGTTGTAATGATGTATTTATGTTGCTGTGAAGAAGTGGGGTTAATTGGCCCTATGATGTCGAGACCCCACTGCTGAAAAGGTGAATCCACTGAAACAGGCTGCAAAGGGAATGTTTCCCTTTTTACTCGTCCAACGGCCTTTTGGTAGATTATGCATTTACAACATAATGCATGGGAATATTTCAACAACGTGGGACAATAGTACCCAGCTCTTAATACCTTGTGAGCAGTGGTGTCACCACCGAAGTGCCCACCAGCTTCACCTACATGAAGTTCAGATAATACTTTCTCTGCTTCATTTCTTTCCAAACAACGCATGAGAACACTATCAAAATTCTTACGGATTAATATGTCATTTACCAACTGGAAAGGTGCATATTTTAGTCTTAATGCTCTTCTCTTTTTTGGATCGAGATGGCGAGGAGCAGAACCGTGTGTTAAAAAAAACTTAATATCATCAAACTAAGAATTAACAACAACTTGTGTACAGAAGATCTGATTTTCACTATGTTGATTTATAGTCAAGACATTAATTTGACTCTGTCATTCTTCAACTGAATCGGCCACTAGTTTGCATAGGCCTTGACCTCTGACAATTTGTGCAGGGGTTATTTCGAGTTCATATTCTTTTAATGATGTCATCTAGTTTGCTCGTTTTTCACCCAATTCCTTTTGTACTAAAAAGTTCCTAACAGCAGGATAAGGTATAATGACTTTAGTTCTGGATTTCAGCAAATATGATCGGAAATGTTTCACTGCTTTGAAAACTGCATAAGCCTATTGATCTACAGCTGGGTAGTTAAGATCTGCTCCTTTGAAAGATGATCTCATGAAGGCAATAGGGATTTCATTGCTTTCAATGTTCTTTTGGGTCAACACATCAGCATAAGATCGGTCAGAGGTGAAAGTGTAAAGAGTGAAATCTTGTGAGAAATCGGGACTCATCAAGGAAGGGGCTTCTACTATGGATTTTTTTATGGAATCAAAGGCTTGATTTTCTTGTGGTCCCCAACGATACTAAACATCCTTTTTAATTAAATTTTGCAATGGCCTTACCATTTATAAGAAACTTGGGACAAACCTTCTAACAAAATTAATTTGGCCTAAAAAGGATTACATAGATTTTTTGGAGGAGGAGGGAGGAAGTTTGGCAATGGCTTGAGTTCTCTCGAGATCGATGATCATCCTATCATTGGATACTATGAACCCGAGAAGTTTTACTTTTTCCACTGTAAAGATTGACTTCTTAGGGTTGAGAGATATGTCGTACTTGCGACATCATTCTAGGACAGACCTAAGATGAGACAAGTGATCTTTCTTGTTTTTGGAGAAAATAGTAACGTTATCAAGATAGACCACTACAGATTGATTTATGAGACCATGAAAATAAATATTCATTGCTCTCTAGAAAGTGGCCCCAGAATTTATAAGCCCAAAAGGCATCTTCCTGTAGGCATAAGTGTCCCATGGGGTACAAAAAGTGGTTTTTAACTGGTCTGGTGGAGACATGAGGACCTGGTTGTATCCCGAAAAACTGTCTAGCAGTGATAGTCTTTCGGAACCAGATACCTGCTGAAGAATTTGTTCCATTGGAGTAACAGGATAATTGTCTTTGTCAAACGCTCGATTCAAGTTACGAAAATTGATAGTCGAATTTCGCCACTTTTATTCCTTACATGAACTAGATTAGACACCCATTGTGTGTGTCTCACTGGGAAGATTATCTTCACATTCAATAATTTATTTAGTTCTTTCTTGACAGTTGGCTCCAACTTAATGTGCATCTTTCTCAGCTTCTGTTGAAAAGGTTGAGTCTGAGGTTTCATGGGGATGATATGTTATATTATATTAGGGTCAAAAGTTTTTAAATCATCATATGTCCAAGCAAAGACATTATGGAATTCTTTAAACAGTTTTATAAAAGCGGATCGTTCTTGCTCGGAACATCCCATTCCCAAATTGATATTTTGTGGATTATCTTTAGTCCCTAGATTTATCGTTTCATGAGTCAAGGAAGAACTGTTCGTTTTACAATTTACCGACCCTCTGAATTTATCATGCAAATCATAAAACTTCTTTAGTCTTACCATGGATTTAGAAATAGAGTTTACCAGATCAGATGTCGATTTGGGAGATCTAGACTCTGATACTACCGTGAAATTGTGGAGATTTTCATCGTGAGTTCCTTAATCGATAATTGCACCTTGGAAAGTGTCATCCATATGCAAAAAGGTGATGATCTACTGATCATCATCGAACACTCTTCAATTAGTGATGTTGTTTGGGATCGATGGTCTGCACAATAACTCAATCGAAAATGTATTTGGATAAAGGCCTTCTGCGGGCAAAAATTTAGAAGCAACGTTAGCCAATAAATCAGTCTCATAATTACTTAATCTAGGAATGGAATTGTTATTAAATGCTAAAAATTTGTGCATTAGATTCCATACCTCAGTTTGGTAACTTTTCAGGTGTAGTGATAGGCAATGTATGGAATTTCTTACCTACCTGACCACAATTTTCGAATCAGCGAATACCATTAAGTTCCTTACGTCCATATCTACAGATTTCATGAGTCCTTGCAAAAGTGTCTCGTATTCAGTGGTGTTGTTAGTGCATTTAAACTCTAATCGACAGGCGATGAAAGTTTTATTACCTGTCGGGTTGATGAGTACACATCCTGCACCAGCTCCTTCTTTGGATTTGGATCCATCGAAGTAAAGTGACCATATTTGAGCTTCATCGGCAGTGTTTGGCACATTCGACAAAGTTGCGGACTGAGTACATGTCATGAGCTCTGATTGTTGTTTTGGATCGGTGATGGGGGAAGTTTCAGCCATGAAGTTACCGAAGAAGGTGTTCATTCCCTGCATTTCAAGTGAATTAGTGGAAGCAGTAAACGGTTCATTTGCATCATTCAAATCTGTCACGGTGTGCTTGAGATAACGTTCACGGTTAATCATAATTTTGTTTGGTTGTCCATTTTCTGGCAACCATAAATGTGACCAATCTGTTACAAAGTAACCATGTAGTTTTTCGGACCAATCCCTGCTCAAAAATAAACCATAGACTTTGGGGATGTCAACAACAATGATGTCAATAATCTCGTGAACCTTAGGATTAGAAGATAACCTAACGAGCATATGTCTTTAGTTCACCAATTACCTTAACATTCGTCCGATCGAGCTGAATGATTTTAAGACTAAAAGGTTGAACTTCTGCGTTAATTTTTTGGCAAACAAATAAAGGCATCACGTTTGATGATGCGTCGGAATCTACCATGCAATTATATACATTTCTATGAAAATTTTCAAAAGTTAATAAGAAAGGGGGCACATTTTTGCGAGTATTAACAGCAGAATTCTGTAGATTTTTAGTCGTCGTCCCTAAAACTACTTTATCTACATTTGATACAGTTTTTTCAGTGAGATCCCTTTTATTTCGGGGTTCATGTGTCGTTTTAGTAGGGATCTTTTGAGTTGTTTTAGAACTGATTTCTGCAACTTTCTTGTTGTTCAGATTGTTGTTTTTACTATTTTTTGCGATGTTCTAGAGCATTTTCTGCAGAAGAAGAGGGAATTTCAAAAGTTCGTAAATAGAAATATTAGCCTTGAGTTTTTTTAGGACTTCAATCAAATCATATTCTAAAATTGGGGTTGTTGAATTCTGTTGTGTTTCATCTTGTTTCAATTTTTTCAGGGGCACATTATTACTCATTTCGAAAGAGGGTTTACTCTGTGTTTTGCTTCTGATGTTGTAAGGATGGATAGTTTCAAAATTTGCTTGAAAAATACTGTCGGAGAAATGACCGAAGATATTGGGAGATGACTCCCCTTCTTCAAGTATTTCTTCTTTGACTATGTCTTCCAAACTTTCAACAGGAACCAAGTTATCATGTGCTTCAAGGATAGTTTGCAGAGCATATTGTAAGCTTTCAAAATTTAGACCTTCAGGGGTCAAATTTGGTCGGTTGGGGGGAAAAAGCTTTCTGAAAGGAGGTTTAAAACTTCCTTTGCTTGATGATGTTTCTACGGCCGATCTCTTCAAGTCTATGACTTGATTTGATAATTTTTGGACAACCTTTTGCAAACTTTCTAAGTTTGAAGTTTTTTATTGGGTTTTGGTTTGGGGAGGCCTAGTAAGAATTTATATTTTCTTCTTAGAAGATGGAGTTATTTCTGCCTCATTACTAAGATTATCTTTCAAGCTCAAAATATCTTTTTCGATTTGGCTTGCCTCCTCGAAGGCTTCTAGTAACGTGGACTTCTTAGATCTTTTGACCCAAATTTCTATATTATTATGTAGAGCTTTAGTGTAATATGCTACAATAAGGCTTTCTGCGGGCATTAAATCAGTGAGAATTTGGTTTTTTAGCGTGAGGAACCTTTGGTTAAAATATTTTAATTTCTCCTTAGGGTTCATTTTTAAGCTAGAAAGTTTCATAACCAAGACTTTAGGAGATTTATCATCTCCGAACTTCTCTAAGAAACAGGTTTCGAATCTGTCCCAAGATACAATGGTGTGAGGTTGTTGGGAGAAATACCATGTAGAGGCATTGCCCTCAAATGTGTAAGGAAAAAGTCTAGATACTAAATCTTCATGTTCTACACTTCAGAGTCTAATGGCTAGCATGAATTTCTTTATGTGATCTACGGCGATTTTCTTAGAATATGGATCGAACTTAGGTAACCATTTCTCTGGGTGTTTTGGTAAAGAGTGTTGGGGTCCAGGTATAGCCACAGCATCTTGATCGAGCTATGGTCTGGCGGGATTGTTTTGGTTTTCCATGGGTGTAGGTGGTGTCGAAAGCTGAGATGGTTCAAATGATGAAATGCCTTCATCAGATGACTCTCCTCCTGAAGAGGATGGATATGAATGAGATGGGGAAGGTGGAATTCCAGATCCCCCGGCTCCAAGACTAGGTGTATCGGTAGAATTGATAGTATCATCTCCTAGAGGGTTTAAAAGCAGACCAGTGCCTTCAAGTTTTTCTCTAATATCAGAAAAATATAAGGGTTGATTCAATGGCCTACCAGGTTGTCTGATACGGTCCAAAGCACTGTGTCCTTAAGAGTGACTGACGAACAATTTATTGTACATCGGCCCCTTGAGGGTTTGGTGTTATTGGCTCAACGGGAATCTGGGGATGTTCGTTCGAGGTAGTTGTTGTTTCAGACGTAATGTTGTTGTCAGAATGACTATGTGTTACTATAGGGGAGCGAGTGTGTGGGGGCAGAGTCTTGCGACTTCTACGTGCCATCAATTGTATTCAGACCCTCCTTCTAGCGTCATTTGTTGACGGGCGAAAATGACCGTCCGTCAACTGGAAGAACAAGTCTGATCCTGGGTTGTTCAAATAACCCAACCCGTTTGATGTAACTCGTTTTGATGGGTTTAATGGCTTTGTTAGCCAATCTAAAATCCTAAAAGAGACTAAGAGAAAGAAATAACTAAATAATTACTAAATACTATAAATTATATGTATACATATGTTCTAACATGACTATTGTAGGTATTTTAACTAGAAAAGAAACTAATATCACTTATATACATCATTTACAAATTGCAAGTTTTAATCAAAACTTACGAAATCAAATGAAAAAGTGTTGTAGTTAAGAAGTAGATAAAGAAAGCACATTTGAAACTTTTTTTGTTTTCCTTTATAAATCTAACAAATCTTGCATCGAATATACTATGAAACACAGACGTGTGGATAGTCAAAAGTTGAACCATACATTTTGGTTTTATTAATATGTAAATGACAAAATTAAGAAAAAACAACGAGGCTAACCTGTCAGTGAGTTAGTGAGGTATATCCAAGCATCTGCATGAGTGAAGAACATCCAACTGCCACGTCCAAGAGAGAAATCTACAATGAACCTTATGATTGTTCTAAATAAACTCAAAACATGTATTGGCAGCTTAAGCTTTAATGACAGAGGAGGAAACAMAAACATAACCCTGTGATCTTATAATTGCATATAATTACAGCGAGACAAATCTGAAAGTAACCTATGCATTTCATGATTCAATTGAAATTCAAAGATAAATCATATCATTCTAATTGGAGATATGATCACARCATTTATACTTTGAGCAGAAAATTATAGACRATATTTATAATATAAACATCCCACACATAATAGATCATTAAGTCTAAAKCTATCAGACATATTAATGTATTAGGATTAACAAAACATAAATGAAAACATCATTAACAAAAGGCTAAAGCCAAAATGCATATATGTTGTTTCATTAAGTCTCATAATCACTCGTCCATCTTYTGCCCTCAGTCAAGATGATTTCCATTAAAAAATATGGAGTATTTAAAGAGTATCTGAAAGATAAACTTCCTATCWTCTAAGATAGGATCAGATCTCAAAAAAGATCTAAAAGTTACAAACATAGAGAGCTTAGAGCCACTCAAGATCAAACTAAATCTTCTAAATTTGTGAGAATTTTCTCCTATTTACAAAATTAGCAAAAAGAGGATAGTTGATCGATTAAATCCAGCATGCTTCATCCCACGAAATCAACATCAGATACATCTCATCTTGAAATAAAAACGAAATGGATAAGTCAAATATTTTATTAACTAACAATTCCTAAATTTTATATGAGAATTGACTTGGCTACAGAATCTCTCAATTATGTAGCCAGTCTTATTATTGGTAACAAAAATCTAAATCGATCTAGATTTGATTAGAAAAATAACAAAAAACATAACTGTGTTAAAAACCAATATTATCATTCAACTAATAAAAAAATTCGAATCACAATATCTCAGAGTTGATCACGGCCTTGACACTGTCAACGTTTTTTATAATGATATTGCCTGTCATTTTCAAACGCTTTGTTTGTCTTTGTGAATTGGACTTGAGTTCACAGTTTCCGTTTGCCAAGGATTCATTGAGAGTCGTGAGAGCCTTGATCCTTGCTTGAAGGATGGGAATGTTTGTGTAGTACTGACCTATCCAATGTAAACAAACTTCGCAATGTACAACAGGGGAAATCGGTTGAGGAAGCGTGTAATTGTGTGCTAAAGCACCACTACTATCCACTGTCGGCCTTTGACCGAGCTTGATACCTGTAAATTCCTTGCTATCTTTTAAACACGGTGGGAGATTACTGACATAATCGAATGGTTGATTAAGACTCGGTTTGGAACAATTCGGATCTTCCTCAACCAAAAACTTTTCAATACCAGAATCAAAGTCCTCATGGATCTCGATTGATTCAATCGAGCTCACATGAGCTTTGGATCTATTACGCAGATTACTAGAAATAAGTTGACCAGCCTTCTTGTTACGAAACCCTATTTCTTGATTTTTCTTTGACTGTTTGCGAGGGTTTTCGTTGTTGGATTTTACGGTAGGATTAGGGCAAACGATTTGTTCATGCTCATGAGTTTTAATAATCTTAGAACTAGCATCCTATTTCTCACACAAAGACTGATCGGGCAATGCCCTTTCACGAGGGTTTTCAAACAAGAAATCTGGCCTGCCACTCGAGAACCCAAGAGATTTCTCTATCATAGGTTTATCCATTACAGGGGGCTCTACAGGATTTACTGTAACAAAACCATTACGAGCTATGAAACCGTCCCAATCATCACCAAGTGTTTTCAAATGATGAACTATCAGTAACCTAATAAAACCATGGTGAAAGAGGCTGAAATCCAAGTTTTGCTTCTTGTATCTCTTTGACATTTTATAGAAACTTCTTAGCAGTTAAAACGACATATTTAAGTGGAAGCCGATAAAATGCAAGAGCAATCGCACATGGTAAAGGAAGACTAGGCCATAACGGCCTTCACAGGTAATAAAATTGTTTTAAAACCGCATGCCATCTAACCTTGAGTAGGGAGACCAGAATACCTTTGTCACAGCATTCGATTTTTCTGGAGGTGACGAACAAAATCTAGGGTACTTTGTCCAACTTCGAATTTTTAAACCATTTTTTAACAGTGAGAGGGAGCTTTGTTTCTTCACTCAGAAATTCTTCGGTGATTTCCAACTGAATATCACCTACCTTGGCTCTGCATCCATCAAATGTGCGAATTCTTTGGCCACCTGCAATTTATACCCCTGGAACTTCTTAATGAACATATCCCACCCCTGGCTCTTCAAATCCTCACTCACATCATCATATAGCAACAAATTTTGGGAGTCGTTTGGCTCAAATTGGATGACAGGGGCCATGAGGGTTTGAACAGATGGTAAGAGGAGTGACCCAAAATAATTGTGGTCTTAAGAGGTAGCAGCAACAGAGACAATTCTAAGCTGATAACAAAGGAGAAAAACTAGCAATCACACCAGCGCGACCATAATATAAGAATAGGGGTTTCGGACACGAAATTCGGGCATTTCTGGTGATGAGCATTTTGGATACAGAGCATAACACCATACCTTGATCTGTCATGAGAGTTCTATCAATTCAAACTTCCAGCTAAAATGAAGTACAGGGTACGATCGTAGTGTTTTTAATTCCCATGATAAGTAATGGGTATATTTGATTTGCAAAGGTTTAAAAATGGATATGTTTTTGTAAACCAAAGCCAATCGATTCTTGGTATATTTACAAAGGATCCAAAATAAAAGCTTACAATCCAAGAGCAACTCAAAATAAGTATTTCATTGATATATGATAAGCTCAAAGAAAAACAAAATTCATGAAAAGAGATGTAAGAACATTGTAAGCGCATTGATCCTTTTAAAGACCAAGCCTTAGATAGAATTGCAATACGATTTTAAGTTTTAATGCTTGATTCATGCTTTCAGTCATGAATCAAGCATGAAAACGCAAGATAAAAATAAATAGGAACAATCAAAACATCCTTTTTACAACCGAATAGTCACCTTCAAATAGCAATATTTACAGGATGAGGCATAGGCAGCGACAGGAATTGTCATTTGTCACTTGAAAAAGCAAAAATCATGTAGGGTTGCCAACTCACGTACATCACATCCTCCACTGTTTGCATTATTGTCAAACCCACCATCAAGAAACAAAGGATATACACCCCTCTTCCTACTCCAAATAGGCCTTGAGAGTCCATCTCCATGGATTACATGTTTGATATGCCTTTAACCAAGCATGGGAATCACTGTGTTTTCATGCTTGTTGATTGATTATCTAAGATAGAAGTTTTTACACCATGCAAGAAGAGCATCATAGTTGAAGCCACCACTAAGCTCTTCGTTGAACATGTTTAGGTTCATTTTCGACTCCCATGAACCATTATTTCAGATCGAGATAGTAGGTTCCTGAGTACTTTTTGGTACAACCTATGGTCGATGATGGACACGAAGCCGACCAAATCGACTACCTTCCACCCACAGATTGATAGACAAACAATCATAGTCAATATGATGATTTTCCATAACCTGAGGATGTACAATTCCAAACATCCACACACATTGGATGAGAGTCTTCCTTATGTTCAACATAGCTACAACAGAGCCCTTCATAACTCTATTGGCCACATCACTTTTCAATTGTGCTTGGGGTTCTAGCCATTGGCTCCCATTGACGTAGCTCTACCCATTGCAGTTGCACAGGAAGAGTCAACCCATGCTCAAACTGAGGTTGATCGAGTAGCCAATTTTTTTAGAAAATCTAGCACATCCAACAAGAATTTCATGATATGTTGTAGAAATCTAACGCTAAGCACAAGCAGTGCCACGATCGACATCAGGTACCACACAAGTTTCAAGTCAAAGATAAGGTATGCTTACATTTGTAGAAAGAACGTCTCATATGACTCTATCGAAATATCCTCCCACTTCGATATGGGCCTTACATCATCACCAAGGTTATGGATGAGAATGATTTTGAATTAAATATTCCCCTTTTCCTTGGCTTGCACTTGGTATTTAATGTGGAACTTCTTTGACCATATTTTCCACCTGTCATGGATGCTTTGGACATGGAAGAGCACTTGGCCCCTACAAAAGTCAATCATAACAGCATCGAATATGTGACAGTTGACTAGATCATGGACACTAAGATGAAGGGCACCCGCCATCAGAATATCCAACTCTATTGGATCGTCAAAGCATAGCAACTTCTTCACGAAGGTAAGTGGATCATCATGAGTCTGATTCAAAAAAAATTTCTCCCTATGATGGAGGAACTTGATGCAATAGGGACCATTAATTCCTGAGGGGGGAAGACTGATCCAGGTGGATACTTGTGGCCACCCACCCGTTTCACTAATTCATAATGGTTCCACATCTTGGTAGCTTTTCTACAGTTTTTTAGGTACCAAACTTCTAGGGTCGTTTTGATGCCCGAGATGACTTTTTTTGGGCATGGTGGTGCCTATCAAGTACAAATATATAGGTGCTAGGATGAACGGAATGTATACTCCTCGGTTATACCTTTCTAACAGGATACCGAGCACCCCAGACGGAGATCGTTTTCAAAAGTTTCACCCCCTAGAGTTTGACGTATCAACTAACCACATCGATATCCATAAACCTTTTGGCGTTTCATCTTCTAGGGTTAGAGTTTTGTATGTTTAGGGTTTTCTCATTGATGCTTTATGTTAAAAGGCCTTTTCAGCCTCTTTTTAATAAGCTTCTTTTGAATGAGCATAACTTACACATCTCTCTCTTCAGAGATAAGTTACCGCTATTCTAGCTAGCTTATGTGATTTGCATTTTATAGTCTTTTGTATTCCAGAAAGTCATTAATAGAATCTAAGTTTAACTATATTTCTTTGTTTCTAGCAATATCTCTATGTGTTTCATTTTTATATCTTTGTCTTCATGTCCTCACAGAGAGATTTTACAAGAGAGTTTCTAACAATCGATCATCGGTAAATGACCCTCCATGCTCTTTAAATAGATATCATGGACCAATTGGGTGTTAAGCCACAGATCAATGGTCATTAAGTTCGAGGAGAATATGAACCGTCAGATCACTCTGTGTTGGGAACATATCGTGATCGTCGTATTTCCTAACTACAAATTCATACTAATGCATACTAAAGAAACACACTTTTACCTAACGACACATTAGACCAAGTAGATCTTAACAAACTCCTAAGTGTCTAAATATCCTAACATCCCCCCCTTAAGCACAACTTGGGATAGGATTGAAGGATTTACAATAGTGACACAATAGGAGAAGGAAGGAGGCATTAGATCCTATCCCCCCTTGATGAAAACTTCTTGAACTCCTAACATAGATCGAAGTTTGTAAAACTTCGCTTCTTCGCTTCTGTAAGAGACTTTGTGAAAATGTCTGCAACTTGATCCTCTGTAGGGAAAAAGAGCACTTCAATAACTTGATCATGAATGAGTTTTCTGATGAAGTGCATGTGTAGCTCGATGTGTTTGTTGCGCTGATGTTGAATTGGGTCTTTGGCGAGCTTGATGGCACTTTAATTGTCACACCAAAGGTTGGTCAGAAGTTGTTGCTGGAATCCAAACTCTGAAAGGATCTGTCGAAGCCACAAGGCTTCCTGACTTGCATTTATTGCTGCTCGGTACTCTGCTTCTGTTGAAGAAAGTGCAATAGCATGTTGTTTCTTACATTACCAAGTGACAGGTCCTAAACCAAGACTGAAAACATAACCTGCAGTAGACTTTCGATCATCAAGGTCATCGGCTCAATCTGAATCAGTGAAACCAACCAATAAAGGAATCCCCACCTGAGTTGTAATGTATCTCGAATTTAACTGTACCACAAACATAGCGAAGTATCCTTTTATCTGCTTTCCAACGGATTTCATGGGGTGTTTTCATATACCGAGAAACAATACCAATGTCAAAGGAAAGATCAGGACATGTATGATTCAAGTATAAGAGGCTACCAACTAACTAACGGTATAGGGTGGCATCAACTTCGAGAGAAGTACAGGTGGAAGCAAGCTTGACTCCATACTCGAAGGGAGAAGGGGATGGTTTACAGTCGTCCATGTGAAAGCGACGAAGAAGGTCACAAGCATACTTAGACTGGGAAATAAAAATTCCTTCATTAGTTTGCAAAACTTGGAGGCCAAGGAAATAGTGCAAAAAGCCTAAGTTTCTCATTTCAAATTTCTTCTTAAGGCTGGTTTTCACATGGTTTAAAATTTTTGAGTCACTACCAGTAAGGATAAGATCATCAACATAAAGGAAAAGGATTATGAGATGGTTTCCTACTTTCTTAGTATAGACATTAGGATCAGAGTGGCATCTAGAGAATCAGATGTCAATAAGAAAGTTGTCCATTTTGGCATACCAAGCTTGCTTAGCTTGCTTAAGACTATAAAGAGATTTCTTAAGGCGAAAAACAAGGCTAGAGTCATTATGGACATAGCTAGTAGGTTGTTCCATGTAGATTTCTTCTTGCAAATCTCCATACAAGAAGGCGAATTTAACATCCATCTGATGGACCTCATATTTATGTGAGGCAGCAAGGGAAAGAAAAAGGCAGATGGAATTCATTTTGGCTACAGGGGAAAAGGTTTCATTATAGTCAATTCCTTCAACTTGAGAAAATCCTTTGGAAACTAACCGAGACTTATGTCTTTCAACACTTCCATTTGATGCATACTTAGTTTTCTAGACCCATTTACATATGACAAGTTTTCTTCCTTTTGGAAGAGGTACAAGATCCCAAGTATCATTTGTCATTAAAGAACGATACTCTTCATTCATTGTTGTATCCCAATCTAGATGCCCTGAAGCTTATACAAATGTCTATGGATCATGATTCTCTGAAACTTGAGCCAAAAGAGAAGAGGATCACTGGAACTATGAACATGTCTGGCGTTGATCTGAAGGATCACTGACAAGATCACCAGTTGTTTCTCGTGTTGAACTGACCCATCTAGGAAGCGGTGGAGCAGGTGCTGGTTGAGGTTCAAAGGAATCATCTAGAGGAAGGTGAGTAGGAAGAGGTGGATTTCCATCCTCATTGTCATCATCTGAAGAAGAAACTGAAATAGGAACAGAAGAAGGCACAAACGTCGAAGATGGGTCGTGGGCCGAAGAAGACACAATCGTCAAATTAGGCTTGTAGGTCGAAGAAGGCACAATCGTCGAATTAGGCTCGCAGGCCAAGAGATTTTCATCAAATTTAACATCTCTTCTAATAATAATTTCATTACAATGTGGTTGAAGAAGTCTATAACCTTTGGCATCTTCAGAATAACCAAAAAAGATACACTTGTCACTTTTAGGTTGCAATTCTTTCATTATCTCATCAAGAATGTGATCCCATGCTATACTGCCAAATACACATAAGTGACTTACATCTGGTTTAATTTTAGTCCAAGCTTCTTCCAGTG
>ML794069.1:117717-127773 GCA_009831015.1 Picea engelmannii
TTTGTTTTTCTATAAGGGGCTTGTAGGCCAAAAACTTGTCAAAAACTTCACTCTTAAGTTTTAAGAAGTAAACCCAAGTACGTCTGAAAAAGTCGTCAATGAAAGTTAAGAAATACTTGCATCCAAAAAAAGAAGGAGAAGAAAGTGGACCACACAAATCACTGTGAACAAGCTGCAAAGGGCTCAAGGCATGCCAAGAGGCACATTTGTCAAAATTGTACCTATGATGTTTGACGAGAACACAACCAGAGCAACACCATATCTACATGAAACATGAGGAAGACTAGTCACCATCTATTGATTACATAGTTGTTGTAATGAGCGATAGTTTAGATGACCAAACTGCTCATGCCAAAGTTTGCTCAAGTCATCGCTATGAACAACAAAAACTGATGAAAAGATGATGAATCAAAGTTTTCAAACTTGTACAACCCGGTAATATCATCACTAGCAATCTGAGTTGCAAGAACATGCTTAGTATCTTTTAGAACTTTGATTACAACTTGGTGAGGTGAAAACTCAACAATTTTACCTTCACCTGAATGAATGATTTGATATACTGATAGAAGGTTACAAGAAAGACTTGGAACACATAATACATCATTGAAATGACCATTATCTACTTGAACTATTCTGGATCCTACAACATTAAGAGATCTATCATTACCAAAAAATATTTTCTTGGTGTTACATTCATTTAGAGAAGAAAATATGTCTTTATCCTTGGCCATATGATAAGATGCTCCAGAATCAATAAGCCACTCATCCGAAGAAGAAGTAGAAGTTGTATTGAAGGAGAAACCAGAAGAAAAAAGTGCATGTCCATGAGAAGAAGAAGAAGAAGAAGTAGAATCAATACCGATGTTGTGATTCTTCATCGTTGCTTCTAAATTTTCCATCTTCTTGAAACATTTGGACTCATCATGACCATCTTTATCACAAAAGTTTCAATGTTTGTCAGCCTTCTTATTTTTATATTTTTCTCCTTTGTCACCATCAAGAGCTGAAGTTGTCTGAGTGGGTTTGGGACCCTTATGTTGCTTGTTGTTGTGGCGAGGATGTTGCTTCTTGGGATTCTTGGGTTTATGTTTCTCCAGGGCGACTAAGGCTTTATTGGAGGTACCTGCAATGTTGATCATTCCAAGTTGTACAAGTTTATCTTACTCTCTAATCAAAGCATCGCAAAAGGACTCAAGAGTGGGTTTTTGGTAAGATTTCCTTAGAGCCTCTCTCATGGCATAAAATGTATATACAAACACAGAATATGCACTACCTAGTTTAGAAAGAATAAGATAGATGCAATGCTCTTCCTCCATCTTTATCTCACATTCTTCATATCAAATTATGAGTGTTTTAAACTTATATAGATAGTCTTCAATGCAAGAAAAATCACTTGGACTTAAATTCAGTACTTGATTTTCTAACTGTTGTGCTCGAATAATATTTTGTCCAAACACATATTCAATCTTTCCCCAAGCTTCATCGGGGTCATCAATTTCTTTAAGGTGGAACCTTAAATCATGAGAGATTGACATTATGATTATTCCATGTGATTCGTCACTCCTATTAGACCATTTGATATTTTTATTAGCATCAGTGAGTTTTTTTTATCGATACAAGTCTTTACTTCTTAATAAATCCTCCATATGGGATTTCCATTGGAAGTAGTTGGTGTTGGTAAGAAAAATATTACTGGAAGAAGTCATATTAAATATGTAGATAATCTGGATTTAAAAATTGAAACTGATGATCTAGATGGAAAGATATTGAAAAATTAGGCAGTTTAAAAAAAAAAAAACGACATTGAAAATGGACTTCAAATGTAAAAATTATGTCATTTTAAAAAAATGCATAAACGGTAATCAAAAGACCAAGTGGTTGTGTAAGATGATTTATGAAGTGACCCACTGTTATAAAAAGAAGTGGGGATCACTTTTACAATGAAGTTACTTTATAAAAGAAAAATTGCATTCTAAAATAAAATATTAAAGCTACTTATAGTGATTTACTTTTATACTTGAAGTGAAATACACTTTACAATGGAGCATGAACTTTTTCAAAAAAAGTAACAAAAAGAGAGACTTGAACTCGAGACCTCTTACTTAATAAGACAATTTTTAACCAAGTGGGCTAGCAAACATATTGTATTGTTTAACAAGAGGATTGGAGGTGTTGTTTTTGTTGTTGTTGAAGATGGCCTTGGAGAACGTGCTCATAAAAAACTCTTTTCACACAAGAAAAAAATTTCGCTTCTCGATGACAACAGAGGTTAGATCCCAGTTAGCTTACTTGGAAAATGCACATTTTTCTATCTGTTTTTTTATTTTTCAAGATCGCACAGGTTGTAGGGAAAAGAACATACACAGATCTCTGGATCTCGCTGAAATGGTCATATCTTGGGAAAATAGAAACCTTTTTGGGTGAAACGAAAAGCGTTCCTGAATGAAACGAGCACTCTAAACGCAATGGAATAGTACTCTCATCCCAAAAATGTATGGAAATGGTAGAAAACGGAGATGAGGCAACTCAGCTTCACGATCTTGATCTACAATAGGAGTGGGTCTTCAAACAGGCTCTTATACCATGTTCAACAACACAAGTATTCCAACAGAGGACGAACACCTTCAGTAACCACTCACACAACCAGATCAAAGATCAACACACCGATGTTTTGTCGTGGTAAAACCACTATGAGGAAACATCAACGGCCCAAACCAACGCGACCATTTGGAGCAGTTTATTAATGCAAGAGAAAAAGTTTACAGAGAGATTTTATAAGAGAGTTTCTCACAATTGATCATCGACAAATGACCCTCCATGCTCTTTAAATAGAGATCATGGACCAATCGGGTGTTAAGCCATGGATCAATGGTCGTTAAGATCGAGGATAATATGAACCGTCGGATCACTCTCTTTCGAGAAAATATCGTGATCGTCGGATTTCCTAACTACAAATGAATACTAATGCATACTAAAGAAACACACTTTTATCTAACGACACATTAGACCAATTATATCTTAACTAACTCATAAATGTCAAAATATCCTAACAAATATAATCTGAATCAGTGGTATCAGAACAATCTACTCTTTATTATTTCTTTGTGCATGTTCCCAACGAGGTAAGGATATTGAGAGTTGTGTCTCGAACTGGTTAAGCTTGGGGAAGAACACTCCCACTGACCCAAGCAACCTCCCATGGCAGAAGAAAAGAGAGACAATGGAGTAGGAGATCCTATCAAACTATTCCTCTAGAGATGCGTTGGAGGAGGTCGTACTCTCCTATGCCAAAATTATCCCCAACGTTCAAGTGTTTAAGGGTTGAAACACCTCATAAAAGAAGGTCATACGGATTTTCTAGAAACCCTAGGAGGGTTGTACGGTTCTGCAGAAAAGAGAGGAGCCTGGTAGATGCTTGTACAATGGGTTCTTCAAGACCTATGCTCTGATACCATGTTGATTTTTCAATAAGCTAGGTTAAGCATGTAGTTCATTTCAATTTTCATTTGTCTTAACCATAAACAAGAATGTTGAAACAACCAAGATCACAAGAAGAAACACCATGCACAAGTACACAAGAAGTATCCTGGGAAACCCTTCTCAACAAGGAAAAAAAACCTAGCCAAATCATTTGTTATATTCTTCAAGAGAAATACCTTCACCACCAAGATAAACCCTAGCACACAAGAGGGTGCTCAAAGCCTAGAACACTAGCTCCCAAGAGAGGTGCACACTTATCCCAAGTAAATCTACATGCTAAAATTTCCAAACTCACATGAAAGATATGTTTCCACAATGGGGATTTTACCTTTACTTATACTAACCTAAACCTATAAACAGAAGTGTTTATTGGTTCAACAAGGTCGACCTCTCTAAGTCACATTATAATTATTATTATTATTATTATTATATTATAATTAATATTAATCAGATTAATTATCTTTTACATTTATTATTAATCACTTTAAGGTAGGGCCAACCTATACCCTTTACATTACAATTAGGGTTACAGGCAGGTCTGACTCTTGAACAAGATATAGAAAGGGATCTGATACACCCACTAGTGCTCAACCACTAAGGGCACATCCATAGGGTTGTCATATCTCTATCTCATTGCATTACACAGAAGAACCAAATATTCACACGTTCACATGTGCTCGTCCACAGGCACATCCACTCTACAGATATTCTTTCCCACTACCTCACACAGGAGAATCATCTGGAGTTTTCTCATCAACTTTGCTTCTCAGAGGAGGCTAATACATCATCTTCATTTCTATTCACATGACGATGCACCCAGCACTTTGGGATTTGACACGTTCACCTTGTGCTCAGCAACAGGCACGTCTAACTCAACAGATCGTCTTTCCCACTGGATAATCATCTGGAGTTCTTCTCAACTCTCTGAATGGAGGAGGTCATCTCTATGTTCCTAGCTCTGTCTCGGGAAGGAACCACATACCCTTATTAAGGGATTTCTCCTAGGTTTGTAAGCTGAGAGAAAGACTCACATAGTTGCAATGATCCACATCTCACATGTTTGTAAGCTGGAGAATGTCTCACGTAGCTGCATTCATCAACACTCCTCTTAGCTAAGGAGGCATTCTTTATCATGCCAAGTCTCACACGAATGTATTTTGAATTTTGTCTTGGCTGGAGTTATCGACACTCCCTCTCAATTGGGGATCCATTCTTCATGAAGTTAATTTGGTGAAGATATCTGTAATCTGCTCATGTGTAGGAAGGTACTGCATGTGTACGATTTTCCTCTGCATCATATCTATGATATAAGGATATTTCATCTCATCGTATTTCAATCCATCAGGAAACATTGGGTTCTCAAGGAGCTTTACTCACGGCTCTTGGTTATCATCATAGTATCCATCTCATGGTCAAGTAAATTTGTCAGAAGCTTTTGAAGCTACATTTCTTCGCACACTCGATGTTATATAATCTGCCTCTGTGGTACTCAAGGCCACAGAGTTTTGTTTCCTACTGCATTAGGAAACGATGGAAAACTTCATGATAGAATATCGGTCGTATGTGCTTTTTCGGTTCACTGAAATTTCTGCTCAATCTGAATCGGCATATCCTGCACACTCAAGTTCACACTGGAGGCATATCTCAGGCCATATCTCGTATATATCTCAATACATGTTTTGTTGTTCTCTAGTGAGTCTGTCTCTGTTGACTCATTAAATGACTAAGTACATTCACTGCATGGCATGAATCAAGTCTGGTGTTAACCAGATACATCGGTGATCCAATCAGTTGTGGATCAGTCTCGTCTGAATCATCATAAATCTTCTTCTTTAAATATTTTACTGTATATTTTCCTTGACTCAGGAAAATCTCATTAGTCCTCTGTCATACTTCTCGTCCCAAGAAGTAGTGCATCATACTCAGATTCTTCATCTTGAATTAAGAAGTCAAGGATTACTTGTAACCAACAACAAGGCTTTCTGAATAAGTCATCAAGATCAGGTTCTCGTCACCAATAGTGTAATGGTATAGGTTTGGATCAACAACACTCTTGTTGAAATCCAAACTCATCAAGAATCTATTTATCTAATATAATTTCCAACTCATGGATGGTAGTACGGATGGAAGTGTATCGGGTTCACTGGATCAAGTGTCTCATCATAGACAACTCCCTTTGTTTGTGAGAAACCTCTGGCTATAGGTTTCATTTTGTATTTCTCAACACTTCCATCAGCTGCATCTTGATCTTATAGATCCACTTGGAAGTTACCACAGACTTCCCTTCTGGTCCCTGAATAATATCTTATGCATCGTTCTTTAAGATATATTGGTATTCTTTTGTTATGGCATCTTTCCATATATGTTTTCCTATTGCTTCTCTAATACAAGGAGGCTCAACATCAATGAAGTGGCTCATGATGGAAGGATAGATCGAAAAACTCTTTTGCTTTCTCGGAATGTGCCTTGAGAGGCTTGTATGTTTCTCATCCTCTTGCAAAGTGAGTCTAGGTATGTCTTTTATGCCCTACTGCAATATCTTTGAACATATCAACTGGAGCAACTAGATCAACTAGAATAATGTATGTCTCCCTTTGAGTTGTTGAAGGGGGAGAAGGTATTGTCTTACTGTTAATCTCCGTCTGAAATTCTCTGGATCTTTTGAAAGACTATCTCTTCTTTAAGGACATCATCTCTGCTTGTCTCAATCTGTCTCTGACTAGGGATGTCGATCTGGAATGTCTTTGAAGATTCATTGTATCATTTCTTCTTAAAGGATATGGCTTGGACTTCTTCTCTTTGGGTACATGGAAATACATTAGGCACCCAAGTAACCTGAAATGTTCAATCTCAGGCTTCATTCCGGTGAAGACTTCTTCAGGAATTATGTTTTTCAAAGTCTGGTGAAGACTCTTGTTCTGAACATATATTGTGTCATGCATGCTTCTGCCCATGGAATCATAGAAAGATTTTGATCATGCATTATTGGTTGTCTCAATGACGGTTCTATTCTTCCTCTTTCTCAAATAGTTTTGACTCCTTGTGAGTCATGTGACTCTCGCTGAAGGATAAGCATATTATTTTTCTCTTAACCTGTCTGGAAAAAGAAAACAAGAGGAACCAAAACAAGAATATCTCCTAAAGGAGAGTAACGAGTACATATCTAGAATCAAAACAATTTAAGGATTGTTTGTCACAGCTACAACACCTACTTGTAATGTAGCAAACTTTAGAAATACAGGTTTGAGGAATGACAATTACAACAATCAAACCTAGAGTCTTCACTTCCAGTGTGTTGTTCCTTTGAATGCACTGAGATCCTTCAGGATCCATGGCTTCAACAAAAGGTTCCTTTGTCCTACAATTTCCCTCGTGACAATGATACAAATAATATATATACAAGTGCATACCTGAGGCTGCTGATATGATTTCTCCAATGGCACATGGTTGATCTCTGTCCTCTAACATCTTCATGAAGGAGGTAGTCACAGTGTCACATTTTTGTATCACTCACAATAAGTCTTCCTTTGAAGTCATGTCTTCCAAGAGCTTGAAGTTGCTTGATCCATCAAGCTTATCTTCCATCATAGTTATGTTCATCATAATTTTAGATTCTTCACAAACCCTTGTTAACTGGGCTAGAAAACCTAACGGCTAGGCTAGGATAGAACTTTTAGGTTTTATTGTACTTCTGAATGCCAACAATAAACCTTTGAAAGATATGGGAACACCGGTGAGCTGAAGAGCTCCTTTAATGAGTTTGCAGAAACCCTAATTCTGAAATTTCTGCAGAAATTAGTGAAACCCTAGGGCCAAACTTTCAAAATGCTCGGAATGTCACTCTTAGAGTCTCTGGATATGCGTTGGAGGAGGCCATACTCTCCTATGCCAAAATTAGCCCCAACGTTCAAGTGTTTAAGGGTTGAAACACCTCATAAAGGAAGGTCATATGGATTTTCTAGAAACCCTAGGAGGGTTGTACAGTTCCACAGAAAAGAGAGGAGACCGGTAGATGCTTGTGCAATGGGTTCTTCAAGACCTATGCTCTGATACCATGTTGATTTTTCAATAATCTAGGTTAAGCATGTAGTTCATTTCAATTTGCATTTGTCTTAACCATAAACAAGAATGTTTCAGCAACCAATATCATAAGAAGAAACACCATGCATAAGAACACAAGAAGTATCATGGGAAACCCTTCTCAACAAGGGAAGAAAATACAGCCAAATTCTTTGCTATATTCTTCAAGAGAAAGACCTTTGTTGATATTATGGTAGTTGCGGGAGGTATTTACCTCCATGTGTAAACCTGACGAGAATAGAATAATCCAGGAAGAAATAAGAAACCCTAATGAGTTGGCTAATAACCCTAAAAGACATGTCATCTCAAGAAGATAACTTGTATTAGATTATTAGCCTCCAAGAGAAGAAGTCGGCCAGAAGAAATAATTCATACTGAACAGACAGATACCCAGAATGAGAAGTCAGCCCAGGCAGTTAGCCAGAATTACTATAAATACAGGAGGCCAGTCTTCACTCTGGCAGGTAGTCTCAGAATTGCAGAGCAGCACTTGTGCGCACTGCAGTGCCCAGTTTTGTGCGCAAGTTTGGAGGAGAGTTTCCATTGGAGTTGTTGCAGCTAGAAGATCACATTTGGCTTGGACTATCTCTTGGTTAGGGTTTGGACTATATTATCAGCTCTTGTTGGTGCGCTATCCTTTGGGAAAGGTGTGCTACCCTTTGTTTGGCTATCTAGCCTAGGGTTTGCTTCCGGAGTGATTCTATGTCAAGGTTAAGGTTCTCGGAGGGTGGCATCAGCCTATGGTTGGGTGACAATAGTGATATTGTCAATGGTAAAAAGAGCACATTCATCATATTCTAACAGGTTATGGGCCCACACCTCCTTCATTCAGTCTAACCATTGGAAGGAAGCATAGCCACAAGGATATTAAGCTTGTTGAAGAACTGCCACTAGGGTTTCTAGAAAGAGCAGTGATCATAGCACTGCTGCTAGGGTTACTAGCAAGTGCAGTTGTAGAAACCCTAATCCTCTTGTTGAGGCACCTTAAGTGAAGGGATTGACCTAATTTCTGGATAGATCAGTGCGCCCTATCCTAGCGCATCTCCTGGTACTCTCGGCAAGCCAAGACATCAAGTTTGAGTTTTTGGTTAGATCTAGGGTTGACCAAGTCAAAGCAACCATGACTTACTCTATGAAGTCAGAAAACAAGTTAGACGGAGCTTCTAACTTCAGAACGTGGAAAACAAGGATTGACCTCATCCTTGACAAGAATAAAGTGTTGGATATCGTGAAAGGAAAGATCGTGGAACCAGAGTTTGAAGAAGGAAAAGAGAAGGAACCACTGAACATTGTAGTTATGGAGAAGTTCAAAGACGGTGACATCAATGCCATGAGTATCATAGTGGACTCTATAAAAGACCACTTGATACCCTAAATCTCCCATCTTGACTCATCAAAGAAGATGTACGATGCCCTAACAAACCTCTTCTCAGTCAGAAACATTGGACAAATAATGAGTCTAAAGAATGAGCTCTGTGACATGAAGATGAATGATGATGATAGCATAACATCATACTTTGTGAGGATCTCCCACTTAAGAGATCAACTACAAGCTATTGAAGAGATCATTTCAGAGAAGGAATTGGTAAACATAGTACTCAATGGACTTCCCAAGACGTGGGATGCATTTGTCGCAAGCATGAACACAAGAAAGGAGTATCCTACATTTGAAGAAATTTGGACTTGTTGTGCTCAAGAAGAATTCAGGATCAGTGCAAAAGAGAAACCCCAAAAGAAGTACGATGATCAAGCCTTCACAGCAAGATTCAAGAACTTCAAGAACAAAAGGAAGTTTGGTTCAAGGAGGAAGTCAAATCAAGAGAAAGATATTTCATAAATACAATGCTTCAACTGTCGAAAGTATGGTCACTACAAGAATCATTGTCCCGAGCTAAAGAAAAGGAAGGAGAAACATGAAGCATCAGTTGTCGAGGAAAAGGAACCTACAAAGAAGACTAAGCAAGATGAAAGAAACTTCTTCTTCTAAAGGTAACAATACTCTTCTTAGTGCTTGTACATATCTTATTTGCATAAACTTTGTACATATCTTGTATATCTATCTATTAGAAGATAATATGTTCCAAGAAGAACTATATTTATGGAAGAACAACAAGATAAGGATTGCTATCATTATACAAGTCAGATAACACACATGAAAGGATGATATACATCAAACAAATCATGTGGAAGCTATTACAAGATAAGTCGAAATCAGAATCAATCCTGAAGAGACTTAGAAAAAGCAAAGACAAAAAGAAGTCAACAATCAAGAGGAAATTGGAAAAAGATTTGTAACACTTTGCAGAAGGCAATAAGGATGCAGACGGAAGCATGGACTCTCCTAGATGGAGGGAGCCGATTATATATTTCTAAAATAAAATCATGCACTCATACATGAAGCAAGGATTAGGAGGGAGCTAATCCTATGATTCATTGAAGATGATGAAGTATATATCCATGGTAGCAGCCATGAAAGGCAGTACGTGTTCAGAAGAA
>ML794069.1:147604-185042 GCA_009831015.1 Picea engelmannii
TTTTTAGAATGGTTACATATCAAAGAACAGTTGAAGGACATCAAGCATCTCAATCAAATTCCAACAATAACCATACAGTCCAGCTTCAGATACCTTTCTGTCAAATGAAATCTGGTGACAAATTTTAATTACGAGAGCAACGATATTTATACTAATGGGTCCGATAATGTTGGTTGGGCCACTGCTGCTAGTAGATGTCTATAGCCTCGACAGGGATGTCAATTATCCCACTCTGACGCCTCTACCCTATTCAATAATTTCCAGTACCAATGAAGGGTATTTATGATTAATATCAAAACTTATTCCAGATAATTTTCTTGAACCCGACATTGCTTCGCTACCAGCGGGCCTATTCGGTACCCCGATGAAGTTGTCTTGGCATCATGCATGCATTTACCCGCTGCCAACAGACCTGTTCAGTATATCGACAAGTTTACAGACACTTCCCACAACTCTCTAGAAATTATTTATAATCTGACATAAATCTAATGATATTCAGAAGAGTGGGGTGATGCTTGAAATTTTCAATTTTCAAAACACTTGATATTCACAACCTTTAATTTTCTGATTGATAACCTTCATTATGATCTGAAATTGGTTTTTTGATTGAAACTGATTCTTCAAGGACGGGAAGGCATACTTGAGTTTCTTTCTTTAAAAGAAGGGACGGCGTAAAGAGCTTTAATGATGGTCGTGTATACTCATAATTATAAAGTGAAACCATGAAACCTACTCTAAGCAGAAAACTTCTTTAGCTAGTCTGTGTTTCAGGAAATTACAGCATTGATGCTCTGATGGACCTTGATTGTTGCTTCAAAATGAGGCATTCTAGTTTCCCTTCATGAACTAAAAAGTGACACAGGCATGGTTTAACCAGAAAGCAGCGAAAACAAACAAAATGAAAAGAACCAAAAACCAGAAAACAAAAATAAATAAAAACAGAAAAATTACGTACAAAGGTGGATCTGGAATTTATCACGAAAAATACCTCTTGAGAGCTTGGCCATTCACTGGAAAGGTGGTTGTCTGTCCCTCCAAACTTTGTAGACATAAGGAACTGGGACCTAATTTTTAAGCGATTACGAAAGGCCCCAACCATAGGTTCTGGAACTTGGTCTGTTCCCCTTTCCCTTTGTGAGTTTTATCCCACTTGAGAACCAAATCTCCTACCTCAAAGTTTCTATCCGAAGCAGAGTTTGAATCAAACCATCTTTTCACAATCTGTTGATGTTGATCTAGTGTCTCGTTTTCTTGTGCTCTCACTTCTTCTAGTTTCAACAAGGCATTAATTCGAATTTCAAGAGGAGGGCATTCCTCTTCCTGAAGTTTTTGCGATAATTGCAGAGAGGGAAGCAGAACATGAGCAGGGAGAATTGCTTCTCTTTTGTAGACAATGAAGAAAGGGGAATTACCAACAGAAGTTTTTGGTGTCACCCTGTCAACCCAGAGTGCATTAAAAAGTGTGTTGTGCCAATTTTTGTGGTTTTCAGAAACTGTCCTCTTGATGATTTTTATCAAATTTGTATTCGTTGATTTTGCTAGGCCATTTCCTTGGGGGTAATAGCTGGCAGAAAACTTAAGTTTGATCCCTCTCTCCAAAAAAAAACACTCATATCGAGGGACAAAAAGTAAGAATCATTATAAAAGACAAAACATTCGGGAATGTTGAATCTAGTAATGATATTCGTGTCAAGGAAAGATATCACCTTATTAGTGTTTACCACTTTCAGCGGTGCAGCTTCGGACCATCTGGTAAAATAATCCGTTGTTGTAATGATGTATTTATGTTGCTGTGAAGAAGTGGGGTTAATTGGCCCTATGATGTCGAGACCCCACTGCTGAAAAGGTGAATCCACTGAAACAGGCTGCAAAGGGAATGTTTCCCTTTTTACTCGTCCAACGGCCTTTTGGTAGATTATGCATTTACAACATAATGCATGGGAATATTTCAACAACGTGGGACAATAGTACCCAGCTCTTAATACCTTGTGAGCAGTGGTGTCACCACCGAAGTGCCCACCAGCTTCACCTACATGAAGTTCAGATAATACTTTCTCTGCTTCATTTCTTTCCAAACAACGCATGAGAACACTATCAAAATTCTTACGGAATAATATGTCATTTACCAACTGGAAAGGTGCATATTTTAGTCTTAATGCTCTTCTCTTTTTTGGATCGAGATGGCGAGGAGCAGAACCGTGTGTTAAAAAAAACTTAATATCATCAAACTAAGAATTAACAACAACTTGTGTACAGAAGATCTGATTTTCACTATGTTGATTTATAGTCAAGACATTAATTTGACTCTGTCATTCTTCAACTGAATCGGCCACTAGTTTGCATAGGCCTTGACCTCTGACAATTTGTGCAGGGGTTATTTCGAGTTCATATTCTTTTAATGATGTCATCTAGTTTGCTCGTTTTTCACCCAATTCCTTTTGTACTAAAAAGTTCCTAACAGCAGGATAAGGTATAATGACTTTAGTTCTGGATTTCAGCAAATATGATCGGAAATGTTTCACTGCTTTGAAAACTGCATAAGCCTATTGATCTACAGCTGGGTAGTTAAGATCTGCTCCTTTGAAAGATGATCTCATGAAGGCAATAGGGATTTCATTGCTTTCAATGTTCTTTTGGGTCAACACATCAGCATAAGATCGGTCAGAGGTGAAAGTGTAAAGAGTGAAATCTTGTGAGAAATCGGGACTCATCAAGGAAGGGGCTTCTACTATGGATTTTTTTATGGAATCAAAGGCTTGATTTTCTTGTGGTCCCCAACGATACTAAACATCCTTTTTAATTAAATTTTGCAATGGCCTTACCATTTATAAGAAACTTGGGACAAACCTTCTAACAAAATTAATTTGGCCTAAAAAGGATTACATAGATTTTTTGGAGGAGGAGGGAGGAAGTTTGGCAATGGCTTGAGTTCTCTCGAGATCGATGATCATCCTATCATTGGATACTATGAACCCGAGAAGTTTTACTTTTTCCACTGTAAAGATTGACTTCTTAGGGTTGAGAGATATGTCGTACTTGCGACATCATTCTAGGACAGACCTAAGATGAGACAAGTGATCTTTCTTGTTTTTGGAGAAAATAGTAACGTTATCAAGATAGACCACTACAGATTGATTTATGAGACCATGAAAATAAATATTCATTGCTCTCTAGAAAGTGGCCCCAGAATTTATAAGCCCAAAAGGCATCTTCCTGTAGGCATAAGTGTCCCATGGGGTACAAAAAGTGGTTTTTAACTGGTCTGGTGGAGACATGAGGACCTGGTTGTATCCCGAAAAACTGTCTAGCAGTGATAGTCTTTCGGAACCAGATACCTGCTGAAGAATTTGTTCCATTGGAGTAACAGGATAATTGTCTTTGTCAAACGCTCGATTCAAGTTACGAAAATTGATAGTCGAATTTCGCCACTTTTATTCCTTACATGAACTAGATTAGACACCCATTGTGTGTGTCTCACTGGGAAGATTATCTTCACATTCAATAATTTATTTAGTTCTTTCTTGACAGTTGGCTCCAACTTAATGTGCATCTTTCTCAGCTTCTGTTGAAAAGGTTGAGTCTGAGGTTTCATGGGGATGATATGTTATATTATATTAGGGTCAAAAGTTTTTAAATCATCATATGTCCAAGCAAAGACATTATGGAATTCTTTAAACAGTTTTATAAAAGCGGATCGTTCTTGCTCGGAACATCCCATTCCCAAATTGATATTTTGTGGATTATCTTTAGTCCCTAGATTTATCGTTTCATGAGTCAAGGAAGAACTGTTCGTTTTACAATTTACCGACCCTCTGAATTTATCATGCAAATCATAAAACTTCTTTAGTCTTACCATGGATTTAGAAATAGAGTTTACCAGATCAGATGTCGATTTGGGAGATCTAGACTCTGATACTACCGTGAAATTGTGGAGATTTTCATCGTGAGTTCCTTAATCGATAATTGCACCTTGGAAAGTGTCATCCATATGCAAAAAGGTGATGATCTACTGATCATCATCGAACACTCTTCAATTAGTGATGTTGTTTGGGATCGATGGTCTGCACAATAACTCAATCGAAAATGTATTTGGATAAAGGCCTTCTGCGGGCAAAAATTTAGAAGCGACGTTAGCCAATAAATCAGTCTCATAATTACTTAATCTAGGAATGGAATTGTTATTAAATGCTAAAAATTTGTGCATTAGATTCCATACCTCAGTTTGGTAACTTTTCAGGTGTAGTGATAGGCAATGTATGGAATTTCTTACCTACCTGACCACAATTTTCGAATCAGCGAATACCATTAAGTTCCTTACGTCCATATCTACAGATTTCATGAGTCCTTGCAAAAGTGTCTCGTATTCAGTGGTGTTGTTAGTGCATTTAAACTCTAATCGACAGGCGATGAAAGTTTTATTACCTGTCGGGTTGATGAGTACACATCCTGCACCAGCTCCTTCTTTGGATTTGGATCCATCGAAGTAAAGTGACCATATTTGAGCTTCATCGGCAGTGTTTGGCACATTCGACAAAGTTGCGGACTGAGTACATGTCATGAGCTCTGATTGTTGTTTTGGATCGGTGATGGGGGAAGTTTCAGCCATGAAGTTACCGAAGAAGGTGTTCATTCCCTGCATTTCAAGTGAATTAGTGGAAGCAGTAAACGGTTCATTTGCATCATTCAAATCTGTCACGGTGTGCTTGAGATAACGTTCACGGTTAATCATAATTTTGTTTGGTTGTCCATTTTCTGGCAACCATAAATGTGACCAATCTGTTACAAAGTAACCATGTAGTTTTTCGGACCAATCCCTGCTCAAAAATAAACCATAGACTTTGGGGATGTCAACAACAATGATGTCAATAATCTCGTGAACCTTAGGATTAGAAGATAACCTAACGAGCATATGTCTTTAGTTCACCAATTACCTTAACATTCGTCCGATCGAGCTGAATGATTTTAAGACTAAAAGGTTGAACTTCTGCGTTAATTTTTTGGCAAACAAATAAAGGCATCACGTTTGATGATGCGTCGGAATCTACCATGCAATTATATACATTTCTATGAAAATTTTCAAAAGTTAATAAGAAAGGGGGCACATTTTTGCGAGTATTAACAGCAGAATTCTGTAGATTTTTAGTCGTCGTCCCTAAAACTACTTTATCTACATTTGATACAGTTTTTTCAGTGAGATCCCTTTTATTTCGGGGTTCATGTGTCGTTTTAGTAGGGATCTTTTGAGTTGTTTTAGAACTGATTTCTGCAACTTTCTTGTTGTTCAGATTGTTGTTTTTACTATTTTTTGCGATGTTCTAGAGCATTTTCTGCAGAAGAAGAGGGAATTTCAAAAGTTCGTAAATAGAAATATTAGCCTTGAGTTTTTTTAGGACTTCAATCAAATCATATTCTAAAATTGGGGTTGTTGAATTCTGTTGTGTTTCATCTTGTTTCAATTTTTTCAGGGGCACATTATTACTCATTTCGAAAGAGGGTTTACTCTGTGTTTTGCTTCTGATGTTGTAAGGATGGATAGTTTCAAAATTTGCTTGAAAAATACTGTCGGAGAAATGACCGAAGATATTGGGAGATGACTCCCCTTCTTCAAGTATTTCTTCTTTGACTATGTCTTCCAAACTTTCAACAGGAACCAAGTTATCATGTGCTTCAAGGATAGTTTGCAGAGCATATTGTAAGCTTTCAAAATTTAGACCTTCAGGGGTCAAATTTGGTCGGTTGGGGGGAAAAAGCTTTCTGAAAGGAGGTTTAAAACTTCCTTTGCTTGATGATGTTTCTACGGCCGATCTCTTCAAGTCTATGACTTGATTTGATAATTTTTGGACAACCTTTTGCAAACTTTCTAAGTTTGAAGTTTTTTATTGGGTTTTGGTTTGGGGAGGCCTAGTAAGAATTTATATTTTCTTCTTAGAAGATGGAGTTATTTCTGCCTCATTACTAAGATTATCTTTCAAGCTCAAAATATCTTTTTCGATTTGGCTTGCCTCCTCGAAGGCTTCTAGTAACGTGGACTTCTTAGATCTTTTGACCCAAATTGCTATATTATTATGTAGAGCTTTAGTGTAATATGCTACAATAAGGCTTTCTGCGGGCATTAAATCAGTGAGAATTTGGTTTTTTAGCGTGAGGAACCTTTGGTTAAAATATTTTACTTTCTCCTTAGGGTTCATTTTTAAGCTAGAAAGTTTCATAACCAAGACTTTAGGAGATTTATCATCTCCGAACTTCTCTAAGAAACAGGTTTCGAATCTGTCCCAAGATACAATGGTGTGAGGTTGTTGGGAGAAATACCATGTAGAGGCATTGCCCTCAAATGTGTAAGGAAAAAGTCTAGATACTAAATCTTCATGTTCTACACTTCAGAGTCTAATGGCTAGCATGAATTTCTTTATGTGATCTACGGCGATTTTCTTAGAATATGGATCGAACTTAGGTAACCATTTCTCTGGGTGTTTTGGTAAAGAGTGTTGGGGTCCAGGTATAGCCACAGCATCTTGATCGAGCTATGGTCTGGCGGGATTGTTTTGGTTTTCCATGGGTGTAGGTGGTGTCGAAAGCTGAGATGGTTCAAATGATGAAATGCCTTCATCAGATGACTCTCCTCCTGAAGAGGATGGATATGAATGAGATGGGGAAGGTGGAATTCCAGATCCCCCGGCTCCAAGACTAGGTGTATCGGTAGAATTGATAGTATCATCTCCTAGAGGGTTTAAAAGCAGACCAGTGCCTTCAAGTTTTTCTCTAATATCAGAAAAATATAAGGGTTGATTCAATGGCCTACCAGGTTGTCTGATACGGTCCAAAGCACTGTGTCCTTAAGAGTGACTGACGAACAATTTATTGTACATCGGCCCCTTGAGGGTTTGGTGTTATTGGCTCAACGGGAATCTGGGGATGTTCGTTCGAGGTAGTTGTTGTTTCAGACGTAATGTTGTTGTCAGAATGACTATGTGTTACTATAGGGGAGCGAGTGTGTGGGGGCAGAGTCTTGCGACTTCTACGTGCCATCAATTGTATTCAGACCCTCCTTCTAGCGTCATTTGTTGACGGGCGAAAATGACCGTCCGTCAACTGGAAGAACAAGTCTGATCCTGGGTTGTTCAAATAACCCAACCCGTTTGATGTAACTCGTTTTGATGGGTTTAATGGCTTTGTTAGCCAATCTAAAATCCTAAAAGAGACTAAGAGAAAGAAATAACTAAATAATTACTAAATACTATAAATTATATGTATACATATGTTCTAACATGACTATTGTAGGTATTTTAACTAGAAAAGAAACTAATATCACTTATATACATCATTTACAAATTGCAAGTTTTAATCAAAACTTACGAAATCAAATGAAAAAGTGTTGTAGTTAAGAAGTAGATAAAGAAAGCACATTTGAAACTTTTTTTGTTTTCCTTTATAAATCTAACAAATCTTGCATCGAATATACTATGAAACACAGACGTGTGGATAGTCAAAAGTTGAACCATACATTTTGGTTTTATTAATATGTAAATGACAAAATTAAGAAAAAACAACGAGGCTAACCTGTCAGTGAGTTAGTGAGGTATATCCAAGCATCTGCATGAGTGAAGAACATCCAACTGCCACGTCCAAGAGAGAAATCTACAATGAACCTTATGATTGTTCTAAATAAACTCAAAACATGTATTGGCAGCTTAAGCTTTAATGACAGAGGAGGAAACACAAACATAACCCTGTGATCTTATAATTGCATATAATTACAGCGAGACAAATCTGAAAGTAACCTATGCATTTCATGATTCAATTGAAATTCAAAGATAAATCATATCATTCTAATTGGAGATATGATCACAGCATTTATACTTTGAGCAGAAAATTATAGACGATATTTATAATATAAACATCCCACACATAATAGATCATTAAGTCTAAAGCTATCAGACATATTAATGTATTAGGATTAACAAAACATAAATGAAAACATCATTAACAAAAGGCTAAAGCCAAAATGCATATATGTTGTTTCATTAAGTCTCATAATCACTCGTCCATCTTTTGCCCTCAGTCAAGATGATTTCCATTAAAAAATATGGAGTATTTAAAGAGTATCTGAAAGATAAACTTCCTATCTTCTAAGATAGGATCAGATCTCAAAAAAGATCTAAAAGTTACAAACATAGAGAGCTTAGAGCCACTCAAGATCAAACTAAATCTTCTAAATTTGTGAGAATTTTCTCCTATTTACAAAATTAGCAAAAAGAGGATAGTTGATCGATTAAATCCAGCATGCTTCATCCCACGAAATCAACATCAGATACATCTCATCTTGAAATAAAAACGAAATGGATAAGTCAAATATTTTATTAACTAACAATTCCTAAATTTTATATGAGAATTGACTTGGCTACAGAATCTCTCAATTATGTAGCCAGTCTTATTATTGGTAACAAAAATCTAAATCGATCTAGATTTGATTAGAAAAATAACAAAAAACATAACTGTGTTAAAAACCAATATTATCATTCAACTAATAAAAAAATTCGAATCACAATATCTCAGAGTTGATCACGGCCTTGACACTGTCAACGTTTTTTATAATGATATTGCCTGTCATTTTCAAACGCTTTGTTTGTCTTTGTGAATTGGACTTGAGTTCACAGTTTCCGTTTGCCAAGGATTCATTGAGAGTCGTGAGAGCCTTGATCCTTGCTTGAAGGATGGGAATGTTTGTGTAGTACTGACCTATCCAATGTAAACAAACTTCGCAATGTACAACAGGGGAAATCGGTTGAGGAAGCGTGTAATTGTGTGCTAAAGCACCACTACTATCCACTGTCGGCCTTTGACCGAGCTTGATACCTGTAAATTCCTTGCTATCTTTTAAACACGGTGGGAGATTACTGACATAATCGAATGGTTGATTAAGACTCGGTTTGGAACAATTCGGATCTTCCTCAACCAAAAACTTTTCAATACCAGAATCAAAGTCCTCATGGATCTCGATTGATTCAATCGAGCTCACATGAGCTTTGGATCTATTACGCAGATTACTAGAAATAAGTTGACCAGCCTTCTTGTTACGAAACCCTATTTCTTGATTTTTCTTTGACTGTTTGCGAGGGTTTTCGTTGTTGGATTTTACGGTAGGATTAGGGCAAACGATTTGTTCATGCTCATGAGTTTTAATAATCTTAGAACTAGCATCCTATTTCTCACACAAAGACTGATCGGGCAATGCCCTTTCACGAGGGTTTTCAAACAAGAAATCTGGCCTGCCACTCGAGAACCCAAGAGATTTCTCTATCATAGGTTTATCCATTACAGGGGGCTCTACAGGATTTACTGTAACAAAACCATTACGAGCTATGAAACCGTCCCAATCATCACCAAGTGTTTTCAAATGATGAACTATCAGTAACCTAATAAAACCATGGTGAAAGAGGCTGAAATCCAAGTTTTGCTTCTTGTATCTCTTTGACATTTTATAGAAACTTCTTAGCAGTTAAAACGACATATTTAAGTGGAAGCCGATAAAATGCAAGAGCAATCGCACATGGTAAAGGAAGACTAGGCCATAACGGCCTTCACAGGTAATAAAATTGTTTTAAAACCGCATGCCATCTAACCTTGAGTAGGGAGACCAGAATACCTTTGTCACAGCATTCGATTTTTCTGGAGGTGACGAACAAAATCTAGGGTACTTTGTCCAACTTCGAATTTTTAAACCATTTTTTAACAGTGAGAGGGAGCTTTGTTTCTTCACTCAGAAATTCTTCGGTGATTTCCAACTGAATATCACCTACCTTGGCTCTGCATCCATCAAATGTGCGAATTCTTTGGCCACCTGCAATTTATACCCCTGGAACTTCTTAATGAACATATCCCACCCCTGGCTCTTCAAATCCTCACTCACATCATCATATAGCAACAAATTTTGGGAGTCGTTTGGCTCAAATTGGATGACAGGGGCCATGAGGGTTTGAACAGATGGTAAGAGGAGTGACCCAAAATAATTGTGGTCTTAAGAGGTAGCAGCAACAGAGACAATTCTAAGCTGATAACAAAGGAGAAAAACTAGCAATCACACCAGCGCGACCATAATATAAGAATAGGGGTTTCGGACACGAAATTCGGGCATTTCTGGTGATGAGCATTTTGGATACAGAGCATAACACCATACCTTGATCTGTCATGAGAGTTCTATCAATTCAAACTTCCAGCTAAAATGAAGTACAGGGTACGATCGTAGTGTTTTTAATTCCCATGATAAGTAATGGGTATATTTGATTTGCAAAGGTTTAAAAATGGATATGTTTTTGTAAACCAAAGCCAATCGATTCTTGGTATATTTACAAAGGATCCAAAATAAAAGCTTACAATCCAAGAGCAACTCAAAATAAGTATTTCATTGATATATGATAAGCTCAAAGAAAAACAAAATTCATGAAAAGAGATGTAAGAACATTGTAAGCGCATTGATCCTTTTAAAGACCAAGCCTTAGATAGAATTGCAATACGATTTTAAGTTTTAATGCTTGATTCATGCTTTCAGTCATGAATCAAGCATGAAAACGCAAGATAAAAATAAATAGGAACAATCAAAACATCCTTTTTACAACCGAATAGTCACCTTCAAATAGCAATATTTACAGGATGAGGCATAGGCAGCGACAGGAATTGTCATTTGTCACTTGAAAAAGCAAAAATCATGTAGGGTTGCCAACTCACGTACATCACATCCTCCACTGTTTGCATTATTGTCAAACCCACCATCAAGAAACAAAGGATATACACCCCTCTTCCTACTCCAAATAGGCCTTGAGAGTCCATCTCCATGGATTACATGTTTGATATGCCTTTAACCAAGCATGGGAATCACTGTGTTTTCATGCTTGTTGATTGATTATCTAAGATAGAAGTTTTTACACCATGCAAGAAGAGCATCATAGTTGAAGCCACCACTAAGCTCTTCGTTGAACATGTTTAGGTTCATTTTCGACTCCCATGAACCATTATTTCAGATCGAGATAGTAGGTTCCTGAGTACTTTTTGGTACAACCTATGGTCGATGATGGACACGAAGCCGACCAAATCGACTACCTTCCACCCACAGATTGATAGACAAACAATCATAGTCAATATGATGATTTTCCATAACCTGAGGATGTACAATTCCAAACATCCACACACATTGGATGAGAGTCTTCCTTATGTTCAACATAGCTACAACAGAGCCCTTCATAACTCTATTGGCCACATCACTTTTCAATTGTGCTTGGGGTTCTAGCCATTGGCTCCCATTGACGTAGCTCTACCCATTGCAGTTGCACAGGAAGAGTCAACCCATGCTCAAACTGAGGTTGATCGAGTAGCCAATTTTTTTAGAAAATCTAGCACATCCAACAAGAATTTCATGATATGTTGTAGAAATCTAACGCTAAGCACAAGCAGCGCCACGATCGACATCAGGTACCACACAAGTTTCAAGTCAAAGATAAGGTATGCTTACATTTGTAGAAAGAACGTCTCATATGACTCTATCGAAATATCCTCCCACTTCGATACGGGCCTTACATCATCACCAAGGTTATGGATGAGAATGATTTTGAATTAAATATTCCCCTTTTCCTTGGCTTGCACTTGGTATTTAATGTGGAACTTCTTTGACCATATTTTCCACCTGTCATGGATGCTTTGGACATGGAAGAGCACTTGTCCCCTACAAAAGTCAATCATAACAGCATCGAATATGTGACAGTTGACTGGATCATGGACACTAAGATGAAGGGCACCCGCCATCAGAATATCCAACTCTATTGGATCGTCAAAGCATAGCAACTTCTTCATGAAGGTAAGTGGATCATCATGAGTCTGATTCAACAAAATTTTCTCCCTATGATGGAGGAACTTGATGCAATAGGGACCATTAATTCCTGAGGGGGGAAGACTGATCCAGGTGGATACTTGTGGCCACCCACCCGTTTCACTAATTCATAATGGTTCCACATCTTGGTAGCTTTTCTACAGTTTTTTAGGTACCAAACTTCTAGGGTCGTTTTGATGCCCGAGATGACTTTTTTTGGGCATGGTGGTGCCTATCAAGTACAAATATATAGGTGCTAGGATGAACGGAATGTATACTCCTCGGTTATACCTTTCTAACAGGATACCGAGCACCCCAGACGGAGATCGTTTTCAAAAGTTTCACCCCCTAGAGTTTGACGTATCAACTAACCACATCGATATCCATAAACCTTTTGGCGTTTCATCTTCTAGGGTTAGAGTTTTGTATGTTTAGGGTTTTCTCATTGATGCTTTATGTTAAAAGGCCTTTTCAGCCTCTTTTTAATAAGCTTCTTTTGAATGAGCATAACTTACACATCTCTCTCTTCAGAGATAAGTTACCGCTATTCTAGCTAGCTTATGTGATTTGCATTTTATAGTCTTTTGTATTCCAGAAAGTCATTAATAGAATCTAAGTTTAACTATATTTCTTTGTTTCTAGCAATATCTCTATGTGTTTCATTTTTATATCTTTGTCTTCATGTCCTCACAGAGAGATTTTACAAGAGAGTTTCTAACAATCGATCATCGGTAAATGACCCTCCATGCTCTTTAAATAGATATCATGGACCAATTGGGTGTTAAGCCACAGATCAATGGTCATTAAGTTCGAGGAGAATATGAACCGTCAGATCACTCTGTGTTGGGAACATATCGTGATCGTCGTATTTCCTAACTACAAATTCATACTAATGCATACTAAAGAAACACACTTTTACCTAACGACACATTAGACCAAGTAGATCTTAACAAACTCCTAAGTGTCTAAATATCCTAACATCCCCCCCTTAAGCACAACTTGGGATAGGATTGAAGGATTTACAATAGTGACACAATAGGAGAAGGAAGGAGGCATTAGATCCTATCCCCCCTTGATGAAAACTTCTTGAACTCCTAACATAGATCGAAGTTTGTAAAACTTCGCTTCTTCGCTTCTGTAAGAGACTTTGTGAAAATGTCTGCAACTTGATCCTCTGTAGGGAAAAAGAGCACTTCAATAACTTGATCATGAATGAGTTTTCTGATGAAGTGCATGTGTAGCTCGATGTGTTTGTTGCGCTGATGTTGAATTGGGTCTTTGGCGAGCTTGATGGCACTTTAATTGTCACACCAAAGGTTGGTCAGAAGTTGTTGCTGGAATCCAAACTCTGAAAGGATCTGTCGAAGCCACAAGGCTTCCTGACTTGCATTTATTGCTGCTCGGTACTCTGCTTCTGTTGAAGAAAGTGCAATAGCATGTTGTTTCTTACATTACCAAGTGACAGGTCCTAAACCAAGACTGAAAACATAACCTGCAGTAGACTTTCGATCATCAAGGTCATCGGCTCAATCTGAATCAGTGAAACCAACCAATAAAGGAATCCCCACCTGAGTTGTAATGTATCTCGAATTTAACTGTACCACAAACATAGCGAAGTATCCTTTTATCTGCTTTCCAACGGATTTCATGGGGTGTTTTCATATACCGAGAAACAATACCAATGTCAAAGGAAAGATCAGGACATGTATGATTCAAGTATAAGAGGCTACCAACTAACTAACGGTATAGGGTGGCATCAACTTCGAGAGAAGTACAGGTGGAAGCAAGCTTGACTCCATACTCGAAGGGAGAAGGGGATGGTTTACAGTCGTCCATGTGAAAGCGACGAAGAAGGTCACAAGCATACTTAGACTGGGAAATAAAAATTCCTTCATTAGTTTGCAAAACTTGGAGGCCAAGGAAATAGTGCAAAAAGCCTAAGTTTCTCATTTCAAATTTCTTCTTAAGGCTGGTTTTCACATGGTTTAAAATTTTTGAGTCACTACCAGTAAGGATAAGATCATCAACATAAAGGAAAAGGATTATGAGATGGTTTCCTACTTTCTTAGTATAGACATTAGGATCAGAGTGGCATCTAGAGAATCAGATGTCAATAAGAAAGTTGTCCATTTTGGCATACCAAGCTTGCTTAGCTTGCTTAAGACTATAAAGAGATTTCTTAAGGCGAAAAACAAGGCTAGAGTCATTATGGACATAGCTAGTAGGTTGTTCCATGTAGATTTCTTCTTGCAAATCTCCATACAAGAAGGCGAATTTAACATCCATCTGATGGACCTCATATTTATGTGAGGCAGCAAGGGAAAGAAAAAGGCAGATGGAATTCATTTTGGCTACAGGGGAAAAGGTTTCATTATAGTCAATTCCTTCAACTTGAGAAAATCCTTTGGAAACTAACCGAGACTTATGTCTTTCAACACTTCCATTTGATGCATACTTAGTTTTCTAGACCCATTTACATATGACAAGTTTTCTTCCTTTTGGAAGAGGTACAAGATCCCAAGTATCATTTGTCATTAAAGAACGATACTCTTCATTCATTGTTGTATCCCAATCTAGATGCCCTGAAGCTTATACAAATGTCTATGGATCATGATTCTCTGAAACTTGAGCCAAAAGAGAAGAGGATCACTGGAACTATGAACATGTCTGGCGTTGATCTGAAGGATCACTGACAAGATCACCAGTTGTTTCTCGTGTTGAACTGACCCATCTAGGAAGCGGTGGAGCAGGTGCTGGTTGAGGTTCAAAGGAATCATCTAGAGGAAGGTGAGTAGGAAGAGGTGGATTTCCATCCTCATTGTCATCATCTGAAGAAGAAACTGAAATAGGAACAGAAGAAGGCACAAACGTCGAAGATGGGTCGTGGGCCGAAGAAGACACAATCGTCAAATTAGGCTTGTAGGTCGAAGAAGGCACAATCGTCGAATTAGGCTCGCAGGCCAAGAGATTTTCATCAAATTTAACATCTCTTCTAATAATAATTTCATTACAATGTGGTTGAAGAAGTCTATAACCTTTGGCATCTTCAGAATAACCAAAAAAGATACACTTGTCACTTTTAGGTTGCAATTCTTTCATTATCTCATCAAGAATGTGATCCCATGCTATACTGCCAAATACACATAAGTGACTTACATCTGGTTTAATTTTAGTCCAAGCTTCTTCCAGTGYTATATTTTTAAGAGTCTTTGTGGGAGTGTGATTTACTATGTAATTTTCACAGTTGATGGCTTCCACCCAATACTTTAGACTTAATCCCTTWGATTGGATCATATAATTAGCCATTTATTTTAATGTGYGGTTCTTTCTCTCGGCAACACCATTTTGTTGTGGTGTATATGGAACAGTGTGTTGCATTTGGATGCCCTGTGTAGTGCAGTAACTTGTAAAATTATTGTTCACATATTCACCTCCATTATCTGTTCTTAACCTTTGAATTTGATGTCCARTTTGTTTTTCTATAAGGGGCTTGTAGGCCAAAAACTTGTCAAAAACTTCACTCTTAAGTTTTAAGAAGTAAACCCAAGTACGTCTGAAAAAGTCGTCAATGAAAGTTAAGAAATACTTGCATCCAAAAAAAGAAGGAGAAGAAAGTGGACCACACAAATCACTGTGAACAAGCTGCAAAGGGCTCAAGGCATGCCAAGAGGCACATTTGTCAAAATTGTACCTATGATGTTTGACGAGAACACAACCAGAGCAACACCATATCTACATGAAACATGAGGAAGACTAGTCACCATCTATTGATTACATAGTTGTTGTAATGAGCGATAGTTTAGATGACCAAACTGCTCATGCCAAAGTTTGCTCAAGTCATCGCTATGAACAACAAAAACTGATGAAAAGATGATGAATCAAAGTTTTCAAACTTGTACAACCCGGTAATATCATCACTAGCAATCTGAGTTGCAAGAACATGCTTAGTATCTTTTAGAACTTTGATTACAACTTGGTGAGGTGAAAACTCAACAATTTTACCTTCACCTGAATGAATGATTTGATATACTGATAGAAGGTTACAAGAAAGACTTGGAACACATAATACATCATTGAAATGACCATTATCTACTTGAACTATTCTGGATCCTACAACATTAAGAGATCTATCATTACCAAAAAATATTTTCTTGGTGTTACATTCATTTAGAGAAGAAAATATGTCTTTATCCTTGGCCATATGATAAGATGCTCCAGAATCAATAAGCCACTCATCCGAAGAAGAAGTAGAAGTTGTATTGAAGGAGAAACCAGAAGAAAAAAGTGCATGTCCATGAGAAGAAGAAGAAGAAGAAGTAGAATCAATACCGATGTTGTGATTCTTCATCGTTGCTTCTAAATTTTCCATCTTCTTGAAACATTTGGACTCATCATGACCATCTTTATCACAAAAGTTTCAATGTTTGTCAGCCTTCTTATTTTTATATTTTTCTCCTTTGTCACCATCAAGAGCTGAAGTTGTCTGAGTGGGTTTGGGACCCTTATGTTGCTTGTTGTTGTGGCGAGGATGTTGCTTCTTGGGATTCTTGGGTTTATGTTTCTCCAGGGCGACTAAGGCTTTATTGGAGGTACCTGCAATGTTGATCATTCCAAGTTGTACAAGTTTATCTTACTCTCTAATCAAAGCATCGCAAAAGGACTCAAGAGTGGGTTTTTGGTAAGATTTCCTTAGAGCCTCTCTCATGGCATAAAATGTATATACAAACACAGAATATGCACTACCTAGTTTAGAAAGAATAAGATAGATGCAATGCTCTTCCTCCATCTTTATCTCACATTCTTCATATCAAATTATGAGTGTTTTAAACTTATATAGATAGTCTTCAATGCAAGAAAAATCACTTGGACTTAAATTCAGTACTTGATTTTCTAACTGTTGTGCTCGAATAATATTTTGTCCAAACACATATTCAATCTTTCCCCAAGCTTCATCGGGGTCATCAATTTCTTTAAGGTGGAACCTTAAATCATGAGAGATTGACATTATGATTATTCCATGTGATTCGTCACTCCTATTAGACCATTTGATATTTTTATTAGCATCAGTGAGTTTTTTTTATCGATACAAGTCTTTACTTCTTAATAAATCCTCCATATGGGATTTCCATTGGAAGTAGTTGGTGTTGGTAAGAAAAATATTACTGGAAGAAGTCATATTAAATATGTAGATAATCTGGATTTAAAAATTGAAACTGATGATCTAGATGGAAAGATATTGAAAAATTAGGCAGTTTAAAAAAAAAAAAACGACATTGAAAATGGACTTCAAATGTAAAAATTATGTCATTTTAAAAAAATGCATAAACGGTAATCAAAAGACCAAGTGGTTGTGTAAGATGATTTATGAAGTGACCCACTGTTATAAAAAGAAGTGGGGATCACTTTTACAATGAAGTTACTTTATAAAAGAAAAATTGCATTCTAAAATAAAATATTAAAGCTACTTATAGTGATTTACTTTTATACTTGAAGTGAAATACACTTTACAATGGAGCATGAACTTTTTCAAAAAAAGTAACAAAAAGAGAGACTTGAACTCGAGACCTCTTACTTAATAAGACAATTTTTAACCAAGTGGGCTAGCAAACATATTGTATTGTTTAACAAGAGGATTGGAGGTGTTGTTTTTGTTGTTGTTGAAGATGGCCTTGGAGAACGTGCTCATAAAAAACTCTTTTCACACAAGAAAAAAATTTCGCTTCTCGATGACAACAGAGGTTAGATCCCAGTTAGCTTACTTGGAAAATGCACATTTTTCTATCTGTTTTTTTATTTTTCAAGATCGCACAGGTTGTAGGGAAAAGAACATACACAGATCTCTGGATCTCGCTGAAATGGTCATATCTTGGGAAAATAGAAACCTTTTTGGGTGAAACGAAAAGCGTTCCTGAATGAAACGAGCACTCTAAACGCAATGGAATAGTACTCTCATCCCAAAAATGTATGGAAATGGTAGAAAACGGAGATGAGGCAACTCAGCTTCACGATCTTGATCTACAATAGGAGTGGGTCTTCAAACAGGCTCTTATACCATGTTCAACAACACAAGTATTCCAACAGAGGACGAACACCTTCAGTAACCACTCACACAACCAGATCAAAGATCAACACACCGATGTTTTGTCGTGGTAAAACCACTATGAGGAAACATCAACGGCCCAAACCAACGCGACCATTTGGAGCAGTTTATTAATGCAAGAGAAAAAGTTTACAGAGAGATTTTATAAGAGAGTTTCTCACAATTGATCATCGACAAATGACCCTCCATGCTCTTTAAATAGAGATCATGGACCAATCGGGTGTTAAGCCATGGATCAATGGTCGTTAAGATCGAGGATAATATGAACCGTCGGATCACTCTCTTTCGAGAAAATATCGTGATCGTCGGATTTCCTAACTACAAATGAATACTAATGCATACTAAAGAAACACACTTTTATCTAACGACACATTAGACCAATTATATCTTAACTAACTCATAAATGTCAAAATATCCTAACAAATATAATCTGAATCAGTGGTATCAGAACAATCTACTCTTTATTATTTCTTTGTGCATGTTCCCAACGAGGTAAGGATATTGAGAGTTGTGTCTCGAACTGGTTAAGCTTGGGGAAGAACACTCCCACTGACCCAAGCAACCTCCCATGGCAGAAGAAAAGAGAGACAATGGAGTAGGAGATCCTATCAAACTATTCCTCTAGAGATGCGTTGGAGGAGGTCGTACTCTCCTATGCCAAAATTATCCCCAACGTTCAAGTGTTTAAGGGTTGAAACACCTCATAAAAGAAGGTCATACGGATTTTCTAGAAACCCTAGGAGGGTTGTACGGTTCTGCAGAAAAGAGAGGAGCCTGGTAGATGCTTGTACAATGGGTTCTTCAAGACCTATGCTCTGATACCATGTTGATTTTTCAATAAGCTAGGTTAAGCATGTAGTTCATTTCAATTTTCATTTGTCTTAACCATAAACAAGAATGTTGAAACAACCAAGATCACAAGAAGAAACACCATGCACAAGTACACAAGAAGTATCCTGGGAAACCCTTCTCAACAAGGAAAAAAAACCTAGCCAAATCATTTGTTATATTCTTCAAGAGAAATACCTTCACCACCAAGATAAACCCTAGCACACAAGAGGGTGCTCAAAGCCTAGAACACTAGCTCCCAAGAGAGGTGCACACTTATCCCAAGTAAATCTACATGCTAAAATTTCCAAACTCACATGAAAGATATGTTTCCACAATGGGGATTTTACCTTTACTTATACTAACCTAAACCTATAAACAGAAGTGTTTATTGGTTCAACAAGGTCGACCTCTCTAAGTCACATTATAATTATTATTATTATTATTATTATATTATAATTAATATTAATCAGATTAATTATCTTTTACATTTATTATTAATCACTTTAAGGTAGGGCCAACCTATACCCTTTACATTACAATTAGGGTTACAGGCAGGTCTGACTCTTGAACAAGATATAGAAAGGGATCTGATACACCCACTAGTGCTCAACCACTAAGGGCACATCCATAGGGTTGTCATATCTCTATCTCATTGCATTACACAGAAGAACCAAATATTCACACGTTCACATGTGCTCGTCCACAGGCACATCCACTCTACAGATATTCTTTCCCACTACCTCACACAGGAGAATCATCTGGAGTTTTCTCATCAACTTTGCTTCTCAGAGGAGGCTAATACATCATCTTCATTTCTATTCACATGACGATGCACCCAGCACTTTGGGATTTGACACGTTCACCTTGTGCTCAGCAACAGGCACGTCTAACTCAACAGATCGTCTTTCCCACTGGATAATCATCTGGAGTTCTTCTCAACTCTCTGAATGGAGGAGGTCATCTCTATGTTCCTAGCTCTGTCTCGGGAAGGAACCACATACCCTTATTAAGGGATTTCTCCTAGGTTTGTAAGCTGAGAGAAAGACTCACATAGTTGCAATGATCCACATCTCACATGTTTGTAAGCTGGAGAATGTCTCACGTAGCTGCATTCATCAACACTCCTCTTAGCTAAGGAGGCATTCTTTATCATGCCAAGTCTCACACGAATGTATTTTGAATTTTGTCTTGGCTGGAGTTATCGACACTCCCTCTCAATTGGGGATCCATTCTTCATGAAGTTAATTTGGTGAAGATATCTGTAATCTGCTCATGTGTAGGAAGGTACTGCATGTGTACGATTTTCCTCTGCATCATATCTATGATATAAGGATATTTCATCTCATCGTATTTCAATCCATCAGGAAACATTGGGTTCTCAAGGAGCTTTACTCACGGCTCTTGGTTATCATCATAGTATCCATCTCATGGTCAAGTAAATTTGTCAGAAGCTTTTGAAGCTACATTTCTTCGCACACTCGATGTTATATAATCTGCCTCTGTGGTACTCAAGGCCACAGAGTTTTGTTTCCTACTGCATTAGGAAACGATGGAAAACTTCATGATAGAATATCGGTCGTATGTGCTTTTTCGGTTCACTGAAATTTCTGCTCAATCTGAATCGGCATATCCTGCACACTCAAGTTCACACTGGAGGCATATCTCAGGCCATATCTCGTATATATCTCAATACATGTTTTGTTGTTCTCTAGTGAGTCTGTCTCTGTTGACTCATTAAATGACTAAGTACATTCACTGCATGGCATGAATCAAGTCTGGTGTTAACCAGATACATCGGTGATCCAATCAGTTGTGGATCAGTCTCGTCTGAATCATCATAAATCTTCTTCTTTAAATATTTTACTGTATATTTTCCTTGACTCAGGAAAATCTCATTAGTCCTCTGTCATACTTCTCGTCCCAAGAAGTAGTGCATCATACTCAGATTCTTCATCTTGAATTAAGAAGTCAAGGATTACTTGTAACCAACAACAAGGCTTTCTGAATAAGTCATCAAGATCAGGTTCTCGTCACCAATAGTGTAATGGTATAGGTTTGGATCAACAACACTCTTGTTGAAATCCAAACTCATCAAGAATCTATTTATCTAATATAATTTCCAACTCATGGATGGTAGTACGGATGGAAGTGTATCGGGTTCACTGGATCAAGTGTCTCATCATAGACAACTCCCTTTGTTTGTGAGAAACCTCTGGCTATAGGTTTCATTTTGTATTTCTCAACACTTCCATCAGCTGCATCTTGATCTTATAGATCCACTTGGAAGTTACCACAGACTTCCCTTCTGGTCCCTGAATAATATCTTATGCATCGTTCTTTAAGATATATTGGTATTCTTTTGTTATGGCATCTTTCCATATATGTTTTCCTATTGCTTCTCTAATACAAGGAGGCTCAACATCAATGAAGTGGCTCATGATGGAAGGATAGATCGAAAAACTCTTTTGCTTTCTCGGAATGTGCCTTGAGAGGCTTGTATGTTTCTCATCCTCTTGCAAAGTGAGTCTAGGTATGTCTTTTATGCCCTACTGCAATATCTTTGAACATATCAACTGGAGCAACTAGATCAACTAGAATAATGTATGTCTCCCTTTGAGTTGTTGAAGGGGGAGAAGGTATTGTCTTACTGTTAATCTCCGTCTGAAATTCTCTGGATCTTTTGAAAGACTATCTCTTCTTTAAGGACATCATCTCTGCTTGTCTCAATCTGTCTCTGACTAGGGATGTCGATCTGGAATGTCTTTGAAGATTCATTGTATCATTTCTTCTTAAAGGATATGGCTTGGACTTCTTCTCTTTGGGTACATGGAAATACATTAGGCACCCAAGTAACCTGAAATGTTCAATCTCAGGCTTCATTCCGGTGAAGACTTCTTCAGGAATTATGTTTTTCAAAGTCTGGTGAAGACTCTTGTTCTGAACATATATTGTGTCATGCATGCTTCTGCCCATGGAATCATAGAAAGATTTTGATCATGCATTATTGGTTGTCTCAATGACGGTTCTATTCTTCCTCTTTCTCAAATAGTTTTGACTCCTTGTGAGTCATGTGACTCTCGCTGAAGGATAAGCATATTATTTTTCTCTTAACCTGTCTGGAAAAAGAAAACAAGAGGAACCAAAACAAGAATATCTCCTAAAGGAGAGTAACGAGTACATATCTAGAATCAAAACAATTTAAGGATTGTTTGTCACAGCTACAACACCTACTTGTAATGTAGCAAACTTTAGAAATACAGGTTTGAGGAATGACAATTACAACAATCAAACCTAGAGTCTTCACTTCCAGTGTGTTGTTCCTTTGAATGCACTGAGATCCTTCAGGATCCATGGCTTCAACAAAAGGTTCCTTTGTCCTACAATTTCCCTCGTGACAATGATACAAATAATATATATACAAGTGCATACCTGAGGCTGCTGATATGATTTCTCCAATGGCACATGGTTGATCTCTGTCCTCTAACATCTTCATGAAGGAGGTAGTCACAGTGTCACATTTTTGTATCACTCACAATAAGTCTTCCTTTGAAGTCATGTCTTCCAAGAGCTTGAAGTTGCTTGATCCATCAAGCTTATCTTCCATCATAGTTATGTTCATCATAATTTTAGATTCTTCACAAACCCTTGTTAACTGGGCTAGAAAACCTAACGGCTAGGCTAGGATAGAACTTTTAGGTTTTATTGTACTTCTGAATGCCAACAATAAACCTTTGAAAGATATGGGAACACCGGTGAGCTGAAGAGCTCCTTTAATGAGTTTGCAGAAACCCTAATTCTGAAATTTCTGCAGAAATTAGTGAAACCCTAGGGCCAAACTTTCAAAATGCTCGGAATGTCACTCTTAGAGTCTCTGGATATGCGTTGGAGGAGGCCATACTCTCCTATGCCAAAATTAGCCCCAACGTTCAAGTGTTTAAGGGTTGAAACACCTCATAAAGGAAGGTCATATGGATTTTCTAGAAACCCTAGGAGGGTTGTACAGTTCCACAGAAAAGAGAGGAGACCGGTAGATGCTTGTGCAATGGGTTCTTCAAGACCTATGCTCTGATACCATGTTGATTTTTCAATAATCTAGGTTAAGCATGTAGTTCATTTCAATTTGCATTTGTCTTAACCATAAACAAGAATGTTTCAGCAACCAATATCATAAGAAGAAACACCATGCATAAGAACACAAGAAGTATCATGGGAAACCCTTCTCAACAAGGGAAGAAAATACAGCCAAATTCTTTGCTATATTCTTCAAGAGAAAGACCTTTGTTGATATTATGGTAGTTGCGGGAGGTATTTACCTCCATGTGTAAACCTGACGAGAATAGAATAATCCAGGAAGAAATAAGAAACCCTAATGAGTTGGCTAATAACCCTAAAAGACATGTCATCTCAAGAAGATAACTTGTATTAGATTATTAGCCTCCAAGAGAAGAAGTCGGCCAGAAGAAATAATTCATACTGAACAGACAGATACCCAGAATGAGAAGTCAGCCCAGGCAGTTAGCCAGAATTACTATAAATACAGGAGGCCAGTCTTCACTCTGGCAGGTAGTCTCAGAATTGCAGAGCAGCACTTGTGCGCACTGCAGTGCCCAGTTTTGTGCGCAAGTTTGGAGGAGAGTTTCCATTGGAGTTGTTGCAGCTAGAAGATCACATTTGGCTTGGACTATCTCTTGGTTAGGGTTTGGACTATATTATCAGCTCTTGTTGGTGCGCTATCCTTTGGGAAAGGTGTGCTACCCTTTGTTTGGCTATCTAGCCTAGGGTTTGCTTCCGGAGTGATTCTATGTCAAGGTTAAGGTTCTCGGAGGGTGGCATCAGCCTATGGTTGGGTGACAATAGTGATATTGTCAATGGTAAAAAGAGCACATTCATCATATTCTAACAGGTTATGGGCCCACACCTCCTTCATTCAGTCTAACCATTGGAAGGAAGCATAGCCACAAGGATATTAAGCTTGTTGAAGAACTGCCACTAGGGTTTCTAGAAAGAGCAGTGATCATAGCACTGCTGCTAGGGTTACTAGCAAGTGCAGTTGTAGAAACCCTAATCCTCTTGTTGAGGCACCTTAAGTGAAGGGATTGACCTAATTTCTGGATAGATCAGTGCGCCCTATCCTAGCGCATCTCCTGGTACTCTCGGCAAGCCAAGACATCAAGTTTGAGTTTTTGGTTAGATCTAGGGTTGACCAAGTCAAAGCAACCATGACTTACTCTATGAAGTCAGAAAACAAGTTAGACGGAGCTTCTAACTTCAGAACGTGGAAAACAAGGATTGACCTCATCCTTGACAAGAATAAAGTGTTGGATATCGTGAAAGGAAAGATCGTGGAACCAGAGTTTGAAGAAGGAAAAGAGAAGGAACCACTGAACATTGTAGTTATGGAGAAGTTCAAAGACGGTGACATCAATGCCATGAGTATCATAGTGGACTCTATAAAAGACCACTTGATACCCTAAATCTCCCATCTTGACTCATCAAAGAAGATGTACGATGCCCTAACAAACCTCTTCTCAGTCAGAAACATTGGACAAATAATGAGTCTAAAGAATGAGCTCTGTGACATGAAGATGAATGATGATGATAGCATAACATCATACTTTGTGAGGATCTCCCACTTAAGAGATCAACTACAAGCTATTGAAGAGATCATTTCAGAGAAGGAATTGGTAAACATAGTACTCAATGGACTTCCCAAGACGTGGGATGCATTTGTCGCAAGCATGAACACAAGAAAGGAGTATCCTACATTTGAAGAAATTTGGACTTGTTGTGCTCAAGAAGAATTCAGGATCAGTGCAAAAGAGAAACCCCAAAAGAAGTACGATGATCAAGCCTTCACAGCAAGATTCAAGAACTTCAAGAACAAAAGGAAGTTTGGTTCAAGGAGGAAGTCAAATCAAGAGAAAGATATTTCATAAATACAATGCTTCAACTGTCGAAAGTATGGTCACTACAAGAATCATTGTCCCGAGCTAAAGAAAAGGAAGGAGAAACATGAAGCATCAGTTGTCGAGGAAAAGGAACCTACAAAGAAGACTAAGCAAGATGAAAGAAACTTCTTCTTCTAAAGGTAACAATACTCTTCTTAGTGCTTGTACATATCTTATTTGCATAAACTTTGTACATATCTTGTATATCTATCTATTAGAAGATAATATGTTCCAAGAAGAACTATATTTATGGAAGAACAACAAGATAAGGATTGCTATCATTATACAAGTCAGATAACACACATGAAAGGATGATATACATCAAACAAATCATGTGGAAGCTATTACAAGATAAGTCGAAATCAGAATCAATCCTGAAGAGACTTAGAAAAAGCAAAGACAAAAAGAAGTCAACAATCAAGAGGAAATTGGAAAAAGATTTGTAACACTTTGCAGAAGGCAATAAGGATGCAGACGGAAGCATGGACTCTCCTAGATGGAGGGAGCCGATTATATATTTCTAAAATAAAATCATGCACTCATACATGAAGCAAGGATTAGGAGGGAGCTAATCCTATGATTCATTGAAGATGATGAAGTATATATCCATGGTAGCAGCCATGAAAGGCAGTACGTGTTCAGAAGAATTCTTCTTCGAAGAGAAGCCTTAAAGTATCCCTAGTTGTCCATCCACATCCGTGATCCTATAATAAAAGGAAGAAGTGGAATCTTTAGGGCATGGACTCTATAAGAAACTCCATGGACCCAAGAGCTAAAGAAAAACATGAGGAAGAACATGAAGATTCCAAGAAAGAAAGAGAATCCAGAAAAACCAATCATTGTATCGAGAATCACAAGATTACTAGCCTGATATGAACTCACTAAAAGCAATCAAGCAAAGGAACTGAAAGTTGTGATGAAGAACAGTGTATATGAATGCAAGCATTGCAAGATCCAGAACTAGAGGTTCTCCCAAATGGAGGGAGAAGACTATGATGATTACTTGTTCCAATAAACCAGACATACCTCTACATGAGCGAGTATATCGTCTGCAATATCCATGGGTTGGGGTTTACATGCAGAGCAACCTCAAGGCTTTGAGGCATACCAAAAAGAGAACCTCATATGCAGATGGAAGAAGACAACTTGGTGGAGAACCTCCAATGCACATCATAGGCGTGGTGAAGATTTTCTATAATGGAGATATTGTATCAGAATGATTACTTGGAAGATCAGGATGATGGATTGCCAATCCATGACAAAGATCTCATGATGACAGAAGAAGTGCCGCATGGATATGTTCCAGTTTGACCCTTGCCACGATGTTGTGAGCTAGCAGGGACCAAAGAGGAATCCAACAATGATATACTTTATTGATCAGAGTTATATCAAGCCTTCAGAGAAAACTAGTGTTCCAGAAAAACCGAAGTACATTTAAGATCAAGCATTACATTCTCTGTGATGAAGTCCAGAAAGGAGAAAGTGGTTCTCCAATATATATATCTCCACAGATAAGCAAACATTTGGTAAAGCTTATGTCCAAGATGAAAGAGTTTGTGTACTCAAGCTGGAGCTCGTGGAGACGACTTCCTTATTGAAAAAGGAAGAGATTACTCCCAGGTTGGGAGGGAGCACTGATGTATTATTGATTGATGGACAGTCATTTTTCAGTTCGAAAAATGGTCCAGGATGAGAAAATTCTTTCCAATTCGGAAAGTGGATTGATATTTCTGACGGACAAACATTTTCCAGTTCGAAAAATGGTCCAGATTGTTGATGTACCATAGACAGCGACTTCCCATTGTGGTTAACATGGGAAGTGGTCTAGGGTAGTCTCTCTTCTTGAGGGTTAATCAAGAAGACTGGCCCGCCTCGTCGGACATCGATTTCCCATTGTGGTTAACATGGGGAATGGTCCATTTTGGAGGTTGGTGCAGGACAGTCATTTCCTTTGGAAATGGTCCAGACAGTGATTCCTTAGGGCGGATTCATTCTCTATAGGTTGCACTTTGTTTAGTGCCGTAGGAATGGTCCAGGTTCAACAATTAGGGACAGACATTCCTTAGGGAAGAATCATTCTCTCCAGGTTACACTTTGTTTAGTGTCGGAGGAATGGCCCAGGGTGGGGAATGGTCCAAGCTCATAAAATCAGAACAGTTATTCTTCCTTGCTTAAGAAAAATAGTCCAAATAGCTCATCATTGATGTTTGACTTTCTGAGGGCAAATGCTTTTTCAGATCTCACAGATGTGAGTAGAAGAATGGCCCAGATAATTCAGTTTATATCATAACATTGTTTATGTGCAGGTTGATATCAGATGATTGTTATGAAGACTGTATGTCTCTAGACAGTAGATGTATACTATTGTGGTGGATGTGTTCAATTGTTTGATCAAGTACATGTGTGCTACTTGGTGTGGTAGTGTACCACTGGATTGTAGTTGTGTACTACTATGGATAGACACAATTGTGTTCTATTGAATGATATTGTTCCGATTTCCTTGAAGACTATCAGTAGTGTTGAAAATGATTATCAGCTAGATGGATGATCAATGAACAGAGATTTCCCAGACAGAAAATGGTTCAGAACATGTATTCTTCTAGATTAGAAAAATGGCTCCTGTGTCACTCTGTGGAATGAGCATCATGTCTGATTACTTAGATAGAGTATGTTTCCAAGAGATGATGTAGTTGATAACACTAATGGTGATCATGGTACTCATGATCTAGTCATGAGATAGTCTATACAACTATGTTGATGCTACCAGGTGAATGATATGTTTGTGCTCAAGACCATTACCTGTAATACCTCCCTAGCTAGGAGGGAGTGTTGATATTATGGTAGCTACGGAAGGTATTTACCTCCACGTGTAAACCTGACGAGAATAAAATATTCCATGAAGCAAGAAGAAACCCTAATGAGTTGGCTAATAACCATAGAAGACATGTCGGCTCAAGAAGATAACTTGTATTAGGTTATTAGCCTCCAAGAGAAGAAGTCGGCCAGAAGAAATAATATATACTGAACAGACACATACCCAGAATGAGAAGTCGGCCCAAGTAGTTAGCCAGAATTACTATAAATACAGGAGGACAGTCTTCATTATGGCAAGCAGTCTCAGAATTGCAGAGCAACACTTGTGCGCACTGCAGTGCCCAGTTTTGTGTGCAAGTTTGGAGGAGAACTGTCATTGCAGCTACTGCAGCTAACAGATCACGTTTGGCTTGGACTATCTCTTGGTTAGGGTTTGGACTATCTGATCAACTCTTGTTGGTGCGTTATCCTTTGGGAAAGGTGCGCTACCCTTTGTTTGGCTATCTAACCTAGGGTTTGCTTCCGGAGTGATTCTCTATCAAGGTTAAGGTGCTTGGAGGGTGGCTTCGACCTATGGTTGGGTGACAATAGTGATATTGTCAATGGTAAAACGATCACATCCATCATATTCTAACAACCTTCACCACCAAGATAAACCCTAGCACACAAGAGGGTGCTCAAACCCTAGAAAACTAGTACCCAAGAGAGGTGTGCACTTATCCCAAGTAAATGTACCTGCTGAAATTTCCAAACTCACATGAAAGATATGTTTCCACAATGGGGATTTTACCTTTACTTATACTAACCTAAACCTGTCAAAAAAAGTGTATATTGGCTCAATAGGGCCGACCTCTACAAGTCACATTATAATTATTATTATTATTATTATATTATAATTAATATTAACCAGATTAATTATATTTTACATTTATTATTAATCACTTTAAGGTGCGGCCGATCTATACCCTTTACATTACAATTAGGGTTACAGGCAGGTCTGACTCTTGAACAACATATAGCAAGGGGTCTGATACACCCACTAGTGCTCAACCACTATGGGCACATCCATAAGGATGTCATATCTCTGGCTCATTACATTACACAGAAGAACCAGATCTTCACACGTTCACATGTGCTCGTCCACAGGCACATCCACTCTACAGATCTTCTTTCCCACTACCTCACACAAGAGAATCATTTGGAGTTTTATCGTCAACTCTGCTTCTCAGAGGAGGCTAATACATCATATTCATTTATGTTCACATGACGATGCACCCAACACTTTGGGATTTCACACGTTCAGCTTGTGCTCAGTGACAGGCACGTCTAACTCAACAGATCGTCTTTCCCACTAGATAATCATCTGGAATTCTTCTCAACTCTTTGGATGGAGGAGGTCATCTCTACGTTCCTAGCTCTGTCTCAGGCAGGAACCACATACCCTTCTTAGGGGCTTTCTCCCAGGTTTGTAAGCTGAGAGAAAGACTCGCATAGCTACAATGATCCACATCTTACAAGTTTGTAAGCTGGAGAATGTCTCACATAGTTGCATTCATCAACACCCCCCTCCATTTCATTGTTGACAATGGTAGCTAGAAGAACCTAATCTCAACAAGGGTCATCAAGAGGTTGAACCTAACAACGATGTTGCATCCTCAGCCATACACCATCGATTGGCTCAGCCAGGGACGAGTCATCCGCATCAGCCAGCAATGTCACCTGCACTATGGTATCAAACCCTTCAAAGATGAGGTATTTTGTGATGTTTCCTCCCTTGAAGTTTGTGATGTTATTTTAGGACAACCATATATGTGGAAGCATCATGATGTTTATGAATCTAGGCCTAGTAGTGTCATTATTACTTTAGTAGGTCAACTCTACAAGGTATCGGAGGCAGCCCCAACTACTACAGTCTCTTTTATCTCCGTGAAGCAGTGCAAAAAGGTGGTCTCTCAGACCGGGAGATTTGTCGTCTTTATGGTCCCGTCAAAAGGTGAGTAGAAGATCACTGCAACCAGCAAAACCTATGCACGAGGTCTCTCTACAAAACCATAACATGTGCAAAAGTTAGTAGAGGAGCACAAAGACATATTTTCCTCACATACTAAGGTGCCTTTGCACTATCAAGTAAAGCACTCAATTGATTTGACACCTAATGCTCCTCTACCTAACAACCCTATATACAAGCGTTCTGTTATGGAGAATGAAAAAGTCAAACACCAGATCCAAGAGCTAATTTTGAAGGGCCACATCAGACCAAGCTCTTCACCTTGCAGGAACCCAATTGTTCTGGTGCAAAAGAAGGATGGGACATGGCAACTTTGTATTGATTACAAATCCCTGAATAAAATCATAGTCAAGAAATGGTACCCAATCCCCCAGATTGATGGTCTTCTCGATCAGCTAAAGGGGGCCAAATTTTTCAGTAAGATTGATTTAAAGACCAGCTACCACCAAGTGTCGATTGAGCAAACCAATGTATGGAAGACAACCTTCAAGTCTAAAGAAGGTCACTTCGAGTGGTTGTTCATACCTTTAAGCTTGAATAATGCATCGCCCACATTCATGTGGATGATGGATGATATATTGCAGCCACTCACAAAAATTTTGTGGTCGTATATCTGGATGACATCCTCATCTTTAGAAAAACATGGGAGGTGTTATCACATATAGTTGTCAAAAGGTCACAGGACGACCAGGTCTGTGGTCTTCGCAGATATCATCCTTGAGCACAAAGCGTAGCATTCAGAGCAGTCCATTTCAGGCTTGAATCACCAACAAGTAGGTTTGATTTTCAACGGTGGAGATCCCATAAGCAGTTCAGATCAGCGGCTCTCGGGCGGTCAGGATTTCAAAGTCGCGAAAGAATTAACGACTAGGCAGAGGAGTCAAAGTCCCGAAGTAAATCTGATCCATTGAAGGATGAGGACACTCGTCGACAGATCTTGCACTTCGGAGGATTGTGCGAGCAAGCATAAGAAAACTCCCGAAGACCCGAAGCCCGAACTCCCGAAGTAAATCTCGATCATCCAAATCAAGAGGCCATGCGTCACCAGATATCTCACTTCAGAGAATTGCATGAGAAAGCAGGAGAAAAAGGCCTGAAGCCTGAATTCTCGAAGTAAATCTCGATCGTCCAAAATCAAAAGGCCACGTGTCACTAGATCTCACACTTCGGGAATTCGACACTTCGGAGGATTGAAAGAGCTATACATTGGAAAGGCCCGAAGCCCGAACTCCCGAAGTAATTGTGAATCGTTGATCTCTGCAGCAGGAAGCAGGGTCCATCCAAGAGCGACGCGTGGCAACAAAAGCGAGGCTTTCCCAGATCGCAGATCGCAACCAGATCGATAGCCACGTTTCATTGTGGGGACACAACTTGCTCGAGCATTAAAATTATTGAGCGGTCCCGCAATCGAAACAGTGGTATAGTAAAAGAGCTACGTGACGGGAGGTGGTGAATTGCGGGATTAATAGCGGTGTGAATCCAAACCACCTTTGACAGCCTCGCAATCATGTGCTTATATAGCGTATAATCCAAGAGCAACGTGTGGCGGTCCCCTAGGTGTTGAGCCTCGTCCCGATCCCGAGGAGGATTCATTTAATGGAAAAGGACTGGTAGTTGAAACCTTAGCTCAGTCTGTAAATTGAAGACATAGAAGCCATGGTCGAGAGGACTAGACTATCAGCGCGCGGTAGCACAGAGGGTAGAAAGGCCCATGTTGATCTGAGTTTGCGTCTGACAAAGGAATACACACACAGTCTGACAAAAGAATGTGTAAACGAAAGCATTGAACGAGATAGCCAGGTCACACTCCTGACAATTGTGGAATGAGATGATTATAAATAGATCAGTCTTTATTTTGATGCAGGGGGGGTGTTCTTCATAGGCTGGAGAGCCGAGTGAGTTTCAGGAGCAGGGCTCTGTAATTTTTCAGTTTGTATGCCTGAGGGCTTAGATTGTAAATATATGTTATTGAAGATTCCTTTGAATCGTTTTTATCAGACCGTCTTCTTAGTTTACACGCTATTTTTGTTTTCCTTCTTGTCTGAATGTAATCTCTCTGATTTATGGATTCCTGAGGCGATGGAGTTTGTGTTGCTATCATGCCCATCTTTCATGGTTCGTCAGATTTTCCTTCTTGTCTGAATGTAATCTATCTTATTTATGGACCCCTAAGGTGATGGAGTTTATGTTGTTGTCATGCCCATCTTTCATGGTTCGTCAGATTTTCTTTGTTTTCCTTCTTGTCTGAATGTAATCTCTTTGATTTATGGATCCCTGAGGCAATAGAGGTTTTGTTTCCATCATGCCCATCTTTCAGGTTCGTCAGATTTTCTCTATTTTTCTCATTCTCTGGATGTAATCTCTCTGATTTATGGATCCCTGAGGCGATGGAGGATCTGTTTCCATCATGCCCATCTTTCATGGTTCACCAGACATTTTTTGTCTTATTCTCCTCATCACCACATTAATCCTTTTGTCTGATAGGTGGTTTAAATGCCTTCCTTATCCACGATACTTACGACTCCATAGCCCAATGGTCCCGAACTGATTTGCAGTTACTTCTGTTATCTTTTCTTCTCTCTACAGTCTCACTAATCCACCTTCTCAAACCATTTTAATCATTTTACTTTTATTTTGATGGGTACTGGGTTTATCCTCTTCCAGTCACAGGGTGACTCTCAGTGATAACAGGAGGAACATTTGAAGCACATTCAACGGGTATTGAGCACCCTGTGACAACATAAGTTTTATGCCAATTTGGAGAAGTGTTCCTTTGGCATGCAAAGAATCCACTATTTGGGATACATAGTGGATGAGCAGGGTGTGCATGTGGATACAGCCAAGATCCAAGTCATCTGTGATTGGTTAGCCCTGAAGACACTCATCGAGCTCCGCAACTTCTTGGGCCTCGCCAACTTCTACCACAGGTTTGTGTTGGGGTTCTCTCATATCGTTTGGACCCTAATCCAGGTGATCAAGGGTGGAGCGAAGGCCAAGTTTGTTTGGACACATCCCAAAAGAAAGCATTCGAGGATTTGGAATTCTGCCTCTGCTCAACACCAATCCTTATTCTGCCAGACCTGCAACAACCATTTAAGATTGAGACAGATGCTTCAGATTATGTTATCGATGCAGTCCTCACTCAGCATGGGCATCGGTTGGCCTATCACAGTGAAAAACTATCTGATTTCATTCACATATACCCCACCTACGACAAAGAGATGTACTCCATTATGCAGGCATGCCGATAGTGGAAGCATTACATTTTGGGGAAGGAAATGATCATCCACACTGATCATAGGCATCTACAATTCATACAGACACAGGGAAAGTTACAGAATGACTGCCATCAGAAGTGGTCCATGCACCTGTAACAATTCCACATGAAGTACAAGAAGGAAAACACCAACCATGTCGCAAAATCCCTCAATCGACCCTCAGTTGTAGCGCTAACCACAGTTCTTAACTCTTGTGGGCATGAGACATTTGGGTGGCCACAATTATACAACAATGACTCTGACTTTTCTCCTACATATCAGACATTGAGCGCAGCAAAACCAGTTCCAAACTTTCATCTCCAGGATGGACTGCAATGCCATCTAAGCCATCTCTATGTTCCTTTAAGATAGCATGCAAAGTTGATTTGGTAAGCTCATTACAGTCAGGTGGCAGGACCTTTGGTGTCGAAAAAATAGTGGTAGTACTGCAAAATCATTTTTATTGGCCGAAGCTTCAACAAGATGTCTCCAAGTACATCAAATCCTGCACTGCCTACGCCATTGCCAAACCCACCATCAAAAAACAGGGGCTATACACCCCTCTTCCTACTCTAGATAGGCCTTGTGAGTCCATCTCCATGGATTACATGTCCAGTCTGCCTTCAACCAAGCATGGGAATGACTGTGTCTTCGTGGTTGTTGATCGATTCTCTAATATGGCAATTTTGGCACCCTGCAAGAAGAGCATCACAATCAAGGCCACTACTAAGCTCTTCTTTGAACATGTTTGGGTTCATTTTGGGCTCCCACAGACCATTATTTCAGATTGAGAGAGTAGATTCCTAAGTACTTTTTGGTCTAGCCTCTGGTCAATGATGGACACCAAGCTAACCAAATCGTCTGCCTTCCACCCATAGACTGATGGACAAATAGAGGTAGTCAACATGATGATTATCCATATCCTGAGGATGTACAATTCCAAACATCCACGCACATGGGATGGGAGTCTTACTTATGTTCAACATAGCTACAACAAATCCCTTCACAGCTCTATTAGCCACAACCCTTTTCAGATGTGCTTGGGGTTCCACCCATTGGCCCCCATTGATGTAGCTCTGCCCATTGAAACTACACAGGAAGAGTCCTCCCATACTCAAACTGAGGTTGATCGAGAAGCCATATTTTTTGAGAGAATCTAACACATCCAACAAAAAATTCATGATATTTTGTAGAAAGTCAGTGCCAAGTACAAGCAATGCCATGATCAACATCAAGTACAACACAAGTTTCAAGTAGGAGATTAGGTATGGTTGCATTTGTAAAAAAAAAGCACCTCACACGACCCCATCAGAAGCTCCGCCCACTCCGATACGGGCCTTACTCCATCACGAAGGTTGTCGGTGAGAATGATTTTGAATTAAGTATCCCCCCTTTCCTTGGCTTTCACTGAGTATTTAATGTGGAATTGCTTCGACCATATTTTTCACCTCTCCTAGACACTTCGGATTCGACCAAGCACTTGGCCCCTATAAAACGCAATCCCGACTGCATCGAACAAACAACTATTGATCGGATCATGGACACCAAGACGAAGGGCACCCTCTAGCAGAACACCTAACTCTATTAGGTCATCAAAGTAGGGAAGCTTCTTCACCAAGGAAAGTGGCTCACCAGGAGTCAGATTCAGCAGAAGTTTCCCCATCTAATGGAGGAACTTGACGCAATGGGGACCATTGCTTCCTAAGGGGGGAGGACTGATCCAAGTGGATATTAATGGCCACCCACATGTTCCATTAATTCATAATGGTTCCACATCTTGACAGTTTTTCAGGTCCCAAATTTTTGAGGTCATTTTGAGGCCCTAAATGATGTTTTTTTGGCGCAACAGTGCCTAACATGTAGTTGAAGAAAAATGCTAGGCCGAAGAGAATGTGTACTCCTCAACTAGACCTTTATGAGGGGGTACCGAGGGCCCCAAACAGAGATCGTATGCAAAATTTGCACCCCCGGGAAGTTGACATATCAACTAACCACATTGGGGCCCACACACCTTTTGGCTTTTCATCTTTTGAGGTTAGGGTTTTGGATGTTTAGGGTTTTTTCATTGATGCTTTATGTTAAAAGGCATTTTCGACCCCTTTGTAATCAACTTCTTGTGAATGAGTGTAGCCGACACATCTCTCTCTTCATAGATAAGCTACCACCATTCTAGCTAGCTTGTGTGCTTTGCATTTTACAGTCTTTTGTATTCCAGACAATCATTAATAGAATCTGGGTTTAACTGTATTTTTGTGTTTCTTGCAATATCTTTGTGTGTTTCCTTATTATATCTTTGTCTTCATATCATTCTCAATATAATCTGAATCATCAACAAAGTCCTCACCAACGGGTAAATCCTTCTTGGGGCATGTTCTTCTTAGATGGCCATACAAATGACATATGGAACACCTAAAAGGGATCTTCACATAATCTATCTCTTGACAAAAAGACTTATTCCCCACTTGAATGTCAATTCCATCTAGTAAGCCATTACTTAGATTCATCTCGACCCAAATCTTGGCCATGGATGTCTTGTCTAAAGAATGATTTTTCTCATCTATATCCAACATCCTTCCCAAATTATTTTAAATCATTCTTAAAGCCCTCTCTGACCACAACTCAAAACGAAGAGATTGTAGTTTCACACACAATGGTTGAATGTCCACCCTTTCTCTCATAGGATCAAATAGAGGTGTCCAATTCTTGAGGGACAAAATGGAGCTATCTCAATACCATTTCCCTGTCATAATGTTCCCCTTGTCCTTTGCAAATTAAAACACAAAGGTAATCCAACCTCTAGCTAACAAATGGAAAACAAGTGCATAACCTAGTTATTATCTCCACACCTTCTTAATCCACATGCTCATGGATTTTTTTGATATTAGCATGTGATGGAATTTTCCAGCTAACATGGCCTAATAGAGCTATATCTGACCCCATCACAACTTCCTACCCCATGATTAGCTTCATCCCTTCCAACTTTAGCTTAACACATGTCAACTTATTTTTCTTCTTCTTACTCAAACCCTCCAAAGCACGAATCAAAATAACCTCCTTGTCAACCTTACTAATAGATTTAAACATTATATGCTCTTGACTCCCTCTACTTCACCACTTTTCTTGGCATATCCCTTTGAACCTGTGTCCACCACCTCCAATGAGAAATGAGAACCTTCTACAACGTTCATACACTAAAGTGAAAACAAAGCCATTCGTTCCTTCTCATCATCAACCACCAACTCCACTGCAATTTGAATGTCCTTTACACTTGTATTGTTAGCTTTCTCTAAACCGAGACATAAGCCAATTGAAGTCCTGGCCCCCTCATCATTCCCCTCACTCATGAATGAGTAAACATCATTCCCCTAACTCGTGAATGAGTAAACAGACACCTCTCGCTTCCATGCTTTAATTCCCCTAGAGTTTTAGATACGAGGAATAAAAGTCTCCATTCCTTCGAGTTCATAAGCTTCCTTGAAGTCACTCACTACAACATCAACCCCCATGATTAAACCTCGAGCACAACTCCCCTTACCAACGTGAAAACTTAGGTTAGCAATCCTATCTAACTAGATATGTTGAATACCAAACCTATTAAAGCTCCACCACAACAAACCTTACAACACTGAAATCTCTTAATGGACTTCATTATCGAACCAAAACATAAACCCTAACCCCTCCATTATCCAACACCAGAGCCTAAAATAGCTTTTAGAGTTATGTATTGGTTTGTTAAATAAATTGCAATAATATGGTACCCATGAATGCTTCTCCAACCAAGCATGAGAAACGCTTTTGTCAAAAGCCAAGAATAGCATACATGGTGGAATTTTGCCTTGGAAGCCAAATCAATTTGCATGGTAATACAATGTCCAACGCTATCAAATAAAACTGAAACGCCCTGAGATTGTGTTAGTGTATTGATTGTCAATGGACGTAATGCAGCCCAACCCTATTGTATGGACAGAATTCTTGAGTCTCATGTCACAAATATGTTTACAATGATGCTTTTAAGCACACTTTGAGATGTTTAAATGCACTTCTTCTTTTCTTGGATAAAATTTCATGTAGGAGGTAAGGTAAGCCAAACTTTGGCCCTCATTAATCATGGTGATTGTTGGCATAAAATCGTTTTGAATGGAACCTTATTTGCAATCTGGTTTTAGCATGGAAGCTATGAATGGATAAATCTATTTTTTGGACCAAATTGGAGCTCAACGTTCTAGAGAATACTTCCATAACATCACTGCCAAGTCAGTCGCATTACTAAGACATATGTTTTGGGTTACACAGTGGTTAAATTCAGCCATCACAAGTATGCATGCAAATTGTTTCAATTTATGCTTCAACCAAATGGGTACATCGATTTAGAGGAATGAGTATGTATGCACACTGTTTGAATTTTATGCTTCAACCAAGTTAATGGGCAAATGGATTTATGGGAACAAATCGATATCCATATGGGTTGATCGTGAGCTTTGGAATGGAACCCATCGTGGTCTTCAATGGTTGTGTGAACTCCCTTGTGAAGCACAAGCTTAAACGAAGGACTTTGCCTTCGTTTGAGGCTGCCCACGAAGTGTTTGACGAAATGCCTATACCAATTTGGGTAAAGACATTGCA
>ML794069.1:204333-225590 GCA_009831015.1 Picea engelmannii
CTCATCGGAATCGAGAAGAAGAGCACTACAGGATAAGATGATGAGAAGTGACTTTCAGTGGCCAGAGAAGCCATAAGGATGGATAAATCACTTTTTAGAGGTAAAATGATTAATTAATTAATTAATTAAGTGATTTAATCAAGAAATAATAAAATAAAGTAAAAGTCACTTGTAGGGAAAAGGTCAACAACGAATTAGGGTTTTAGTAGTGAATTAGGGTTTTGGAAAGCTATAAGAGAAGAGTCAGCGACCTAATTCATCATCATGCAGATTATGACTTGTCATTAAGGAGAAGAGGCGCATCTCAGGAGAGATAGTTCAGTGGATTCCAGGAGGAAGACACCAGTGGTTGATTTCGGTGTTGAGAGACACACCCTAGTCGCCGGGAAGATCATTCAGGTCTTCCATCATTCTTCAACAATAGTTACACAGTGTTCAGCAGCAAGGGCGCATTCATCCAGAGTGAAGGCGCAGCTTCTGAGAGGGTTTTTAGTCGACTTATCCCATCCAGGGAGAATTCTGAGATTTCCCTCCGACCCATTTGAGAGGAGGGCAAGGCGCATCTTTTGCCTGGTTCCTCATCAGATTCCGACGAAGAAATCAACTGGGACGCATTTTCCAGACTTGGACGTGCGGCACTTTTGGCGGGCACATTTGGGGTTCCAGAGCGAGCATCAGACCAGATTCAAGGAAACCCTTCCGACCCATTTCCCAGTAGTCCAAGGCGGTCATTTTGAGACATATCTTGTGCGATTCCGACAGTGGAATCACTAGGACACATTTTGCCAGAAGAAGAGGGGTGCATTCCCCCAGAGGTATCCATCCGGGGTCCAGATTCATCAGCAGAGGGGTCCGACAGATACCAGTACCGAGGACTAGAGCAGGGTGCATCATTTGGGACAGTTTCCAGGCCATTCCAAGAAGTATAGCTCCCAGGGCGAACTTTCCAGACTTCCAGCAGTTACCGTCAGAGCTGCCATAGTCCCAGCGCATCCATTTATTCTGCAGTGCTCCCATATTCCGAGTATTATCTTTTAGTTGCTTATTCATATTCTGGCTAAGATCATTTGTCTGTTGATCTAGTCGAGTATTGTAAGTTTATTCAGCCGCATTCGGCCATTTTGTAATCCACAGAGATATCATAATACAAACCTTGGAGTCCTTTGTCGCATTTATTATTTGTATGATCATTTATATGTTGTAAACCATTGATCCTACACACACATTAGCAGCGTTTCCTCGACTAGCCAAGTCAGGAACATTACAGGGTGAGTCTCCGCTACCGAATCTGAAGTTGGATCAACATCATCCAACACAATAGGATCTGTATCGGATCTTTTGTTCAACAATTGGTTGCGCCTAAGCCGGAGGTTGTACTACACGAAGACTAGATCATTTAATCGTTTTTGTTCTAAGCAGTTTCTCTTCTTCGTGTGAATCCTCTCAAAGACAGACCAATTGCGCTCACACCCAGAGGCACTGCAAGTTTGACTCAACACTCTAATTGCAAACTTTTGCAATTGAGGACAATGGCTGTCAAATGACTCCCACCAGTTTGCTTCAAAAATCATAGTTAGTCGAGTTAGTTCCTTGAAGTAATAAAATATAAAGTATATAAAATTTAAACACTTGAACTTTAAAGTTTAAACTTTGGAATTGTTACCTGGCTCATCCACATCCCTTGCAATCTTTGCTAGGTTCTTGCCGAAGGTACCTGTGGCTCTAGTGAAACAAGTGATCTGTCGATGTATCTCTAACTGATCACTCTCAGAAGGGACCATGTGCTCAAGGCAATCAATCAAGCCATCTCTAACCTCCCCAGTCACATCCTCTCCAAGCTGCGCTCTGTAACGATACCTTGGGTTCAAGAAATACCCAGCTGCATGTATAGGGCAATGGAATTGATTGTTCCATCTACGATCAATGATGTCCCAAATAGGCCCATACTTGGACACTCTATCCTTGTATGTGTTGGAGCCGCCTTTGTTTTTAACCCGTCACAATTTTCATTTCGATGCTTAAAATCTAAAAATGGTTTTCTTGTTCCTTCCGAGAGATCGTTGATCTCTAAGAGCTTGATCACGCAAGCAGCCATAGTTTTTCTATTCTCGAAACAAATCCTGCTTTTCGTAAGAGTGTTCCCTCTTTTTGCCCTACTTCGGAATCTCGCAAATCGGATACTATAATTTATGATTTCACACGGCCTGAGTCACGAAGTGGCGAAGTCGTTTAAAATTTTTTCACTCAAGGTAGTGACTAAGGTAAAAATTTTAACTCATGTTTAGACGTCGTCGTGCTTTCGCGCCTCGGCATTCGCCAAACCCAAATTTTTATTTTTACAGCCCCGAGAGCCGAGAACACGAGGTCCCTTCGGGATAACCCTGGTCAAGGATTAAAGGCAAAAAGCTAACCGTGGTTAAACTTTGTTCTCGGCGTTTCGCCACTCGGCACTATCTTTTTCGAAAGTTACGGCGTCTAAAACCCCGAACTCACGAAGTCGCGATGTAATTATAACATGATTAATTAATCACTTAATCCAAGATTACCTTCCCCTTAATTAAGCCTTGTTATCGCAGTATCGCGGTTTCGCAACTCGGCATATAAATCTCCCAGAAACTTATCTTCGAAGTTCCGAGTTGCGATATGGCGAATAAAACAATTATAAAATTAATGATGCCTCAAACGACGATTACCTCTAATTAAACCAAATTCGGTTCTCGCAGTCTCGGGAGTTGGAGACCCAAAATGTTAAAAGAAAATCCATGATATAACGAATAGCGAGAAATTGATTAACGTTGGCAAGATTGGATTAATTAAGTTAAAGCAAGATATATCCCGCGTCTCGAGGTTTGCACGTTTCCCGACGAAGCCTTTTCTCTCCATACTCCAACTGACTGTTAAACCGTCAGAAATTTATGACATTAATGGGAAATAGGGTAAATCTATGGATATAAGATCGGTTTTTACGGCGAAAATTTAATTCTAAATATGATTGGACGGGCTTGTTTTGAAAGGTACAGTTTTTCAAATATATGGAATAGTTGTGTTTCATTATGCATTTCTCATAGCACGCAGAGCTCGTCACTTTTGAGTAAACTAACTTCTGCATGTATACACAATTCTATCGCAGAAGAGCTAAAACACGAGCTTCAGCTATGGCTCCGCGGAAAGCAGCAAAGGCGAATGTTGAGGTCGCAGGACAAGGCTCGGATAACGTCTCCGATACTTCGCCCCGAAGTGTTGATTCGGTCCCAAACTGGTCATTTGTTTCAGACATTCTGCAGTCAGAATTGGTAGATTATTTAGACGACTTCGACGAAAATGAAAAAGATTATCTCAACACCAAATATAAGATAGTCGTCCAATCCGGTATGCACAGAGTAGCAGCGAGACCATGGTTGCTCCCATATTATGACATGATCCGATGGGCGTTGGATCACGTAGACATACCGATCAGGACTATCATGAACGGACAACGAGTCACTGTCGGGAATTTTAGGCCAGAGCATATGCAAACCATGTACAAGCTCCCGACGATGTTTGACTACACACATGACGCTGAGTTCCTGGAGGAATTCAAAGAGAATGAGTGCATCCAGTATGATAAAACCATGCCAGGTTTGATAAAATATTGGGTTTCACGCACCACGAAGTTCAGGGCTAATGACCACGGTGTTTATTCAATCGCCTCGTTGGAGCCACAGTATAAATATGTGGCCATGATGACATGTCGACTATATGGGAGAGAGGACACATCGCATTTTCTCCTTGCATGGGTGCCTCTAATGTTTCGGGCCACAGAAGGTTGCTCTTTTAACTGGGCAAAGATACTCTCGGATAGTTTGGCCAACCGGGTCACAGAGTACCGGGAGCAGAAGGAAAGTGGGAGGCCGTCCTCGTTCTTCATGTCCACATATATTATGGATGCAATATGTTCCATGACACCTTTCCCATTGATGAGCTGGTGTTGGACTCCAACCCAAGAGAAACCCATACATGTATATCATGACAAACTATGGGAGAACAAAGCAGAAAAGTTCACATATGAAATTTTTAACTCGGTGATGGTGCCCCTGTATATCACCATTTTTGGGCACCCACCACCTCGTATCTCGGACAACATTGCAACTAATCTGAGTAGCATAGCAGACTGGTATGTGGAGGTAGAGTTTTCGTACTTCAGAGTTTTCGGGGCTTCTGTTCCCCCTCATGCGCTGCCATTGTTCATTCCTGACACGCTGGCTTGTCGCGAGGTCGCCAGGCAGACGATAATTGGTGGGGTGAGTAAAGAACTCAAAGGGTACTCAAAGAAGGTATGGCCTTCTTTTTCCATTCGCCTGAATTCTTATTCTTTATTAGATTTCGAGCATGCCAAAGTCGAGGCTACAGCCCTGGAAGACCTAAGTTTGGTCTCCATCGAGTATAAGAAACATGATCCACAGAGGGTTGTGAGCAACCATTTAGCTAATTGTGGGCTCAAGAGATTTGAGCATGAAAATTCACCCCCGGATGACGTTTTCCGAGGGGCGAGGTCTTATGAAGAAGTTCTAGCCCGAATCCAATCCTTAACACCCGAAGACACAGCCTCTGTATTGAGATTCCAGGAACATAGACGAAGTTGTCTCCCCGCTATGTTGGGAGGTAGGAGTCCGGGTATTTCCGAGACGAAACAGAAGGATGTTGAAGGTTTTGAAGACGCAATTCCTGACCTTGGAAAACACCAGAAGGGGGAACAAATGAGGAATCCCGAAGCAGAGGTAAAGACTCCGGACCCGCCAAGGAAACAGAATCCGGAGGTTTAGGTAAAGACTTCGGACCCGCCAAGGAAGCAGAATCCGGAGGCCGAGATAAAGACTCCAGGACCGCCAAAGAAGCAGAATCCTGTCGATACTCCAAGAGAATCGGCAAAACAAATCGGAGAACCCATTACCTCGGTCACACCCTTGCAGTCGACACAGGGAGATGTCGGTGAGGGATGGATATTTAATGAATAACTGAGGCCCATAAGAGCAGAAGAACTCCCTCCGAATGAGTTCTTCTTTGATAAGAAGAGGAAGGTTGTAGTGAAAAGAGAGTTCTATCAAGGAGGGTCTACTGCGAAAAAATATAAAATCATGACCGATGGAAAAGATAAGAAAAGTGACCAACTCGCCACTGAAATCGTAGGAACGCTGGGAGCGTATCCTCGGCAAATCAATTCTCAGTTGGGATTTTGAGGAACCAACTGAAAAGGAAGAATCGCCTAATCAGGACCCTCGAGGCTAGATTGGCCACAGTCGCGGAGAACGCCAAAGGTCAGGCTAGCGTGGAAATAGAACAGGCCAGATTGGCCAACAAAAATGAAATAGAGGTGCTCAGAGCTAAGATCGATCAAGCACAGTCGATGGTCCAAGATGGTCGAACAAAGGCGAGCCAACAGAGGGGTTTGATTGAACAGCTGCAGGATCGGGTAGAAATCGCCGAGAGCAAAATGATAGACATCGGGATATTTAAGTCCCAAGCGATTGAGATTCGGAGCAGAATCTCTTCGACGCAGCAGAATTTGCTCACCAAGGTGGGAGCTATTCGGGAAAACTATCTGCTGGTCCATCAAGTTTCCGAGAACTTATCGGCCAGAGAAAGGGATGCAGGAGCAGCTCGGGTCGCCTTCCAGGAGGTGGTAATAGCCACTAACAACCGGGTTTCGGCGGGTACTCCCAGGTTCACCATCTCAGAGCAAACCCGAGGAAATATTTTGTTGAAGGATTGGGAGCACAACATCGCCTTGGGCAAGGAACAAACCCAAAAGATAACCAACTCCCTTAAAGAAGCTTTTAATTCCATTGACAGCGAGCTGCTAGGCATTGACAGCAGAGGCAATGCCGAAGCATTGATGCAAATGAATGTGGAACGGATCTCCCTTGATCTGAAAGATAAGAAAGAAAAAGATTTGGCTAATATCTCTCAGATGAATATGGTGGACATAGTCCAAGTTGATAAGTACATGATCAAACCCAGCGCGCAACTAAGTGCCCTCGACATCATCGATTCACAAATGGAAGACAAGTTGCAGCAATTAACCCGAGAGTGTTACTTCACCGAGGCCAGCTGTCAAGCGGAACCATCACGACTCATATCCCAGCTAGTGGAAAGATGCATCGCCTGCACCGAGTCCACGCGATGACAAACACCTGCCACCAAGTGAAGACAGAGTAGGCGAAATGGAGCGATTTCTCTCTTCTTGGTCGTAACCGAAATTTTGCGACTGTTGAGATCCTATCCGTTTTGTAAAAATTGTATAAATATAGCCCAGAAACAAATAAACAGGGATGGACCCTTTTTGAAGTTTTGTAAGAGAGTTTTTACATTGAGTTTTAATACAAGCAGATTTGGAGATTCTCAATTCCGTCACTACTATATTACAAATTTGCTTTCTTGTTTCTCATTTTTACATTTCAATTCATATTCATAATTGATGTGCTTTGTTATACTTTAGTACGACCACTACTATAACGAATGAATTTGGGTTTTCTGTAATTGTTTATTGTCTTTCCTCTGCACCAGCTATCAGCGGTATAAGACCAATCTGCAGTTTCAGAATTCTACATATATTCTGTGTTACATTGATTATTTTCTTACATATTTTCCTCTCCCGTTTATGTCGCGAGATTTTCCCCTGGTAGGAACCTTACACTGTAAACGGCTTAATGTTTTTCTCCCACCTCACACCTTTTATTAAAATATGATACAGTTACGGGAACGAGCCTTAGATTTGCATCTATATTTTATTTCTGCAACCGTAAGTTCTCTTTTATAAGACCAAACTGAGACAACACTTAACCTTTCTTTAAATCTTTCATACCTTACTGTTCCCCCATGACAGTTCCTGTACCAACTCAACCTAACGTCGAACCCGGATTACTGAACCAAACACACATCGCCTTAAACCTCTTCGATACCATCCTTAAAACGACGACTAACCGGGCCGAACTTGAACAATCATGGGCAACCATTGAACGAGACATAACTATCTAGGAACACTTCGAAGCCAGACAACGCCAACGAAGAAATCTCCCTTAGTTCCCTTCTCTGAAGATTGACGTTTCTCCCTTCTCCATCTTTTAACTACTTTCGGATGCCTTGACACTGTACGTTTAAGCCTTAAGTACAGACTCAGGAACAACATCTTTCCGGCGCCGCTGCCGGGGATCGAAGTTACGAAACCTTTTTTCCCTGGGAAAATGACATTTGTTTTTTATTGAAGTGTTACCCTTTGATAGTGAACAAAGAGTACACACCTTCTAAGGCTTCTTATCTTTCACTTGGCGATTCCACGAACAAATAAACTGGCATTCGGTCGAAGAAATACCAGACAAAACCCTGATGGTACGCAGATTACGCCCGTTAGCGATCCCGAAAAAATTCTAAAGACGAGAGGTTCTTTTAAGCCAACCACTGTTGTTTATCAACTTGAAACCCCATCAATGAAGGCTGAGAGTCCTTCTAAATCCCCAATTTCGATCAGTCCTCGCTTTGACGCTAAAGGTGCAACGCCCATTCGTTCCGAAATTAGGAGTGAGTTTTATCCCACAATCCCCTCGGCACCCAAGGGAAAGGGCCCGTTCGAAAGTTCGTCGACTTTTAAATTACCATCTCTTCTTCAGTTGAATTTCCCAACTTCACCGCATTCTGAAGAGTGTCACACACTCGTTTCTCACACCCGTTGGTTTTCCCGAGTCCGTCTCGTGCAAATCCGAGGAACCGAGTCCTCGCGTTCCTTATCTCCCCTCACCAGATTTTCCTCTTCGCGAAGAAAATAAAGATTCCCTTTTAATTTTCCAAAATCCCCTTTATAACATTCCACAAACAACGATGGCAGCCACTAGAGGAGGAGGTGGAGGGTTTATAGGAGGAGGTGGAGGGTTTATCGGAGGAGGAGGGGGAGGTGTCCCTCTAGGAGGAGGTGGGGGTAGCCCTCTAGGAGGAGGTGAAGGTCAAGGGCTTGCACCCCCTCCCTGGGTTTTCGTGAAAGTCGCATCCAGATACGCTCCATTAGTACTGCCCGTCCCCCTACACGATCTTCCAGTAAATTACATAAAAAATTTACCAAAATTCACCGGAGAGGGGGATCTGACTGCGGCCGAACATATTAATTTTTTCGACCAATTCGCAGATATCTTCGGTATCGAGCATGAGGATGTATATTCGAGACTCCTTGTCCAAACTTTTGAAGGTCAGGTCCGAACTTGGTTTCAAAGCCTACCCGCAGCTTCTATCCCGTCTTATGACGCTTTGGAAGACGCTTTCCTCAAACGATGGGGTGAGCGAAAAGACCATCTCTATTATCTAACCGAATTTGGGTCTTTGAAGAAAAAGAACTCAGAAACGGTTATGGAATTCATTCAGAGATTCAACAAATTGTACAATAAAATCCCAGCGGAAGTCAAACCATCGCAACCCGCGGCCAAAGTAACTTTCGCCGGAGCTTTCGAGCCAGATTTCGCACTACTTCTACGAGAGCGAAGGGGAGCCACCTTAAACCGTATGCAAGACGATGCGGTAGAGATAGAATCTAATATGATGGCTTCAGGTAAACTTAAAGCTAGAGTAGAGGCTGGAAATCGAGAGACCAAACGCTTTAGAGAACAAGCTGGCCCTTCAGGGTCCAATAGATCCTCAGACGATAGAGTGGACGATATGGCTAGAGTGATTAAAGAGTTGTCAAATAAAATAGCCAGGATGGAACTCGAATAGGCCAAGGCTGACTCTTACCCTAAAAAAGATTTCAGGAAAAATCAAAACCCTCATAATCAACAAAGACAAATAAAAAAAGAGGATCAAAAAATACAAGCTCCCTTGAAGAATGAAAATTTTATAGGAGCTAACGATTTTCAAGACTTCGAGGATTCAGATAATGATGTCACAAACTTCGGTGATGACTGTAATCAACCATATCTGACTCGCGAAGACTACGAAAAATCTCTAAATACTCCGAAGCAGTCAAATGAGAGTGAGGAGGGTGATCACACCGAGATCTGTGAATCTCAATCAAAAACTGAGATAATGATGGCTGATTTTCAACCAAAGTACAATCTAAGATCTAAGAAGAATCCCACCTCCACGACTCAACCTAAGAAAATCCTTCAAAGAGGCCAAGCTTATGAGCCTCCTTCGGACGAGACCCCATTACCCAACAACAAAACTAGAAGAGTGAGCACTCAGGAGTCCGAGGTGGAAAAAGTTGGGACTCAAACGCAGCCAACCGAACCCGTAAATAAAGCTACGTCTTCAACTAGGACCATGAACGACAAATCTGTTCAGACAAATAAGTCAGAAAGGAAGAATTCAAAAGTCTCAACCGGAGAAACAGATAAGGTGAGCGGAGCGTTTAGTTTTGAAAATGAGTTAAACAAAATTAAGATACCAATCCCTTTGGTGGAGTTAGCGAAAAACCTCGTTTATCGCAAACAAATTACCAAAATGATAGGTGTCTCTGAGCTTGAAAGTCAGTCCGATGTCATAAACTTGGAAGATGATAGACCTAACATCACGTTCGGTCCCCATTTTGAAGGGTCCAAAGACAACATCGCTCCCTTTTATATCACCTTGAACGTATATGACCAGTCGCTGCATAATTGTATGTTAGACTCCGGAGCTTCCCACAATGTTAAGCCCAAGATTATAATGGAGAAGTTGGGTCTCCAGATCACAAGACCTTATGGAAATCTGTACTCTTTTGATTTGAGGAAGGTTAAATGCATGGGGATGATAAAGGATCTGGTAGTTACCCTGGCGCAGGTCCCGGTTAAGAGTATCCTGATGGATGTGGTTATCGCCGATATTCCCCCTAAGTATGGCATGCTGTTATCTAGGTCATGGGGAGCCAAGTTGGGGGGTTCTCTTCAGTTAGACATGACTTACGCCACAATCCCTGTGTTTGGTGGTCAGTTCACTCGTTTATACAGAGAAACAAGATTAGCATACACGGTCAGTGACCCTCAAAACCCGCACAACTTTCCTATTTACATTGCAGACTAAGATTTGGGAAATTGCATCTTGTCTTTTGACGATGGTCTGGATGGTTGCCCGGAGGAAATTGATACAAAACAAGAAGAGTCAAACCTCATGACAGAAGAGTTGTGTAGTACCGGTGTCTGGAAAATGTACTTTGACGGTGCTTTATCTTCTGAAGGTGCAGGTGCTGGAGTGCTTTTGGTAGCACCTGAAGGTAAGTTCATTGTTCCCTTCTCCTATCGTTTGCAGTGGGACATAGATTACACTAATAACGTATGCGAGTATGAAGCATTGATCTTAGGATTAGAGGCTGCCAAAAAACTAAATATAAAAAACTTGGAGGTGTATGGTGATGCAGAATTGATAGTAAAATAAGTAAACCAACAGAGTACCTAGCCAGGCATCCCAGACTAAGAGCGTATAGAAATTGTGCTTGGGATCTCATGGGAAATTTTTTCTCATCCGTAAATATCCATTTTATCCCTTGCGCAGAGAATCTGCATGCTGATGCGTTGGCAAAGGCAGCTTCAACCTTCTCTCCTCCCATGACCTTCAAACTGAAGTATCACATTGAAATTAGATACAAACCCTCCATACCAGACAATATCCGACACTGGCAAGTCTTTGAAGATGACGAACAAATCAAGAAGTTCCTTACAGCAGTAGGCGAATTCTCTGAAATTCATGCTGACCAAGAAGATCAAAATGACTCAATGTGGATCATGCAAGAAGGGGAAGACCCTTAAACCTTCCGAGAAAAAATTGCGGATCACCAGGTGCTAAACCTTAAAAGTAATAAGATTCCAAAAGGATTAATTCCTTTAGAAAGACTTTTTGATCAGAACAACGTACCTGTGAAATCTACTTTGCAGCCCCAACCAGAAAAAGTGGAGGACTGTGATATAGGAACTGAAAAAGAATCCAGGGTAGTAAAGATATCCAAGTTCCTCCCTCCCCAAGTAAAGGTCAAGTACAGAGAATTACTCAGACAATATAAAGATGTTTTCGCCTAGTCCTATGATGAATTGAAAACGTATGACACTTCCATTATTGATCACAAGATACCGTTGAAGCCTGGGGTCAAACCGTTTAGGCAAAAGCTTAGGCAAATTAACCCCATTCTGTTACCTGTGATAGAAAAGGAAGTTAAAAATCTCTTGGACGCGAAAATAATCGTACCTCTGAGATATTCGGACTGGGTAGCTAACTTAGTCCCAGTCAGGAAAAAGAATGGGGAAATCAGGCTGTGTGTGGATTTTCGGAACTTAAACAAGTCGTCTCTCAAGGACAATTACCCGCTGCCCAAGATGGACCATGTTTTAGAAAAGGTCGTTGGAACTAATCGAATGTCTATGATAGATGGTTTCTCTGGTTATAATCAAATCGCCATGAATGAACAAGACAGGGAAAAAACCGCTTTCACCACACCATGGGGTACATTTATGTATGACAAAATGCCGTTTGGTTTGATGAATGCAGGGGCTACATTCCAGCGCGCTATGGACATCGCTTTCGTGGGAGAAAGAGACAAGTTCGTAGTCATCTACCTAGACGATTTGATGGTTTTCTCTAAAACCGATGAACATTTAATCCATCTAAAACAGACTTTCAAAAAATGCCACAGGTTTGGTCTGTCTTTGAACCCAAAGAAATCACATTTCTCTATGTGGGAAGGTAAACTTATGGGTCATATCGTGTCTAGGGAAGGGATCAGGATTGATCCTAAGAGGGTTGAAGCAATAGGAACTATAAATATTCCCAGAAACATAAAGGAAATTCAATCTTTCTTAGGAACAATAAATTTTTTACGAAGGTTCATCCCCAATTTTGCTGAGATTGTCAAATTGATCACAGGAATGTTGAAGAAGGATAGAAGAGTAAATTGGATGACCGAGGCTAAAGCATTGTTTGCGCATATTAAAAAAGTCATTAGCGAGGCACTGGTGTTAGCAAGCCCAGATTATCTGAAGGATTTTCTTATCTTCTCGTTTGCCTCTGAACATACTATCGCCGCGGTGCTCTTACAAAAGGATGATGAAGGGTTTGAACGGTCGATCGCGTTTTTCAGCAAGAGCCTCAGAGATGCAGAACTGAAATATGACATAATAGAAAAACAAGCATATGTAATGGTAAAGGCATTGAAAGCATTTAGAACCTATGTGCTACATTCAAAAATAATCGCGTATGTGCCTACCAGTTCTGTAAAAGACATATTGGTACAGCCAGACAGTGATGGAAAAAGAGGGCGATGGCTCGCTAAAATACAAGAATTCGATCTGGAAGTCAAGCCGACTAAATTGATAAAGGGGCAGGGTCTGGCCAAACTCTTGGCTGAGTCGAATCTTAGAGCTCTTGATATTAATTGCCTACAAGAAGAAGAGGGAGATACACACCTGCACGAGCCGGACGACCAAACAGATCCAAGTAAGGTCGAGGAAAATTTCATATTGTCAGGCTGGTATAAGGACATAGTGTTTTACTTGTTAAACCTGAAATGCCCAAATGAACTATCACCAGCCAAGTGCAGAACTTTAAAACTCCATGCTGTAAAATACTGCATCGTCGAAAATCAGCTATATTGGAAGGATCCACTCGGGTTCCTGCTAGTCTGTTTGGTTGAGTCAGAAACTCCACGGGTTATAGATGAATTTCATGAAGGAGTCTGTGGGGGACACCATGCATGGAGAGCCACAGCCTATAAGATTTTGAGGGCCGGTTACTATTGGCCTAAACTATTTTCAGACGTCAATGCCAAAGTACGTGCGTGCAACCTTTGTCAAATATCCGCTGGTAAACAGAAACTCCCTGCACTGCCACTCGTTCCAGTCAAAACTGAAGCTCCATTTCAACAATGGGGTCTAGATTTCATAGGGGAAATTAATCCTCATTCCAGTGCTCAACATAAGTGGATCTTAACAGCTACGGATTATTTTACTAAGTGGGTGGAAGCCATTCCAACCAAAAGGGCAACAGACTTGGTGGTGATCGATTTCTTGGAAGACACTATCTTGTCAAGATTCGGGTGTCCCCGAAATATAGTTACCGATAATGCCCAGGCCTTCAAATATATGGCTATGATCAGCTTCTGTCAGAAGTATAATATCGTTCTCGGCCATTCCACTGCATATTACCCCCAGGGGAACGGATTGGCCGAATCATCTAACAAAAGCCCGGTGAACATAATCAAGAAAGTACTGGATGAAAATAAAAGGTCTTGGCATGTACATTTCAAATACGCATTATGGGCGAACCGCATCAGCACCAAAAGGTCTATCGGCATTTCGCCATTTCAAATGATCTATGGGACAGAGGCAGTCCTACCTATAAACCTAGCGCTGCCAGTGATGAAGTTATGGCAGGATCAAAACGAAGAACCTAACCATGTAACCAGGAGGATTAACCAGTTGATCGAGGTTCAACAACATAGGGTTGAAGTCGACGAAAAAATGCAGAAGTATCAGGATCAGATGAAAGCATTGTTCGATCTCAAGGCAAAAGACAGGGAATTCCTTCCAGGTGACTTAGTACTCAGATGGGATGCGAGAAAAGAGGAAGCCGCGAAGCATGGTAAATTTGACCACCTCTGGTATGGACCATTCAAGGTCTCAGCTCCGGAAGGGAAAAATTCCTTCCTGTTGGAAAACATCGACGGAGAGATCCTTAGCGCCCTTGTCAACGGGCGATATCTGAAACATTACATGACATAATTGTCGCCATAATTCAATATATATATATATAGATATATATATATATATAATAATAAAATAAAATTTGTGTACATACATGCATTTTTGTTTAAAACATTACCCTTTGGTTTTCTGTTTTCTTCGGTTCATAATTTTTAAGACATATTTCGAATAAATTTCTTACTTGTTTTTTTACAGGATCCTAGCTACTTGCAAAGCTAGCGGGAAGAGTAATTCGCGAGGCAGTGTCAGAAATAAATCGGCATGAAACAGGTGATACCTAAAATTAGCTTCATAGTACACAAAGAAAGTGAAGGGAAAAGGTAAAGGTGAGCTTTCTCAATACACATGTTATGAAAGACTGTTAAAGTAAACCAAGGCAACGTCATTCAAACTACAATATTGGCTAAAACGTTAGATAACAGGATTATTGTTGGCTTGGTAATCTTCAAGTTAAAATGATTTGAATGAATACACTAAATCTAAAAACAGTCAGTCAAAATAATTGTCCCCAAAGATATCTACAAGAGCCAATCTCGAACTGTTTTGACCTTTTGTATTTTCAATCAATGAATCGCTGCCTTGTATCCTGCTTGTTTTCAGGTCTAACTTTTGACAAGCTACCATCTTTTTGTTCCATGATGAAGGAGTAAAAGTTTTTCGTTTTAGCCTCTTGAGTCTCAACACAGATTGTGGAAAGAAAGCGGGTCCCCACAACTACTTGATCCCCTGCTAAGCGAAGGAACGTTTAGAACAATCTTAACTTTCTTAGGTTTTTCAACAACATCGGAAGAATCAAAGATTGCTCAAACGGGATGCCCCTTAAAAAATTTATTTTCCTTTTCTCCCTAAGAACGAAGGTGTTGTGAGGGTCAAAAGAAGCTTGGTACCGAGTAATCAAAGTAATTTGACAGACCTCTGGTGCAAAATATTACACAGATATCAGCCCTGATACAAACTGATTGCCCCCATCTTCGCGCTTAAAAAATAAATTATAAGACAGGTGGTGAAAGGAAATTCAGAAATGATTGCCCCACCTAGTCCAAGAAGATGATGAAAGGAAATCAGAAATGATTGCCCTCGTCTCAGCATTTAAATGCATAAATATTTTCCGAAGTGGTGAAAGGAAATTCAGTAAAAGGGGCCAGATAACTTCACCGGGGTACTGAACAGGCTCGCTGGCAGTGAAGTAATGTCTGAGATATCTATAAGACTGTTATACATGAATATCACTCTACTCTGGTAACCAATGCTTTCTAAAAACCTGATCCACATCCCAAGTTCAGACGAGACTCCCCGATTAAAAAACATATAATCTCATTCTTTTGATGCAAGCCGAGAGCCACGAGATCTGTTGGGTCTCCTAGGGTCGTTTCGACTGTCTTAAAACATACCTAAAGTTATTAGTGGGAAAGGGAAAATTGTGAAAGGGACTACAGCTGTGTTTGAAAAGAGTATCTGATTTTGAAAAAACTTCTCGAGGTGAAGAATGGAGTCTTTTCCACCTTTCGATCCTCTTTCCTTGAAACTTTTCCGCCTGATTGAGTTTTGACTCCATTTACCCAATATTGGCACGTGGTCTACTGTTCTTCCCGCCTCACAGGAAGGCGGGATCCCTAGTTGGAGCCTATGTTGGAGCCACCTTTGTTTTTAACCCGTCACAATTTTCATTTCGATGCTTAAAATCTATAAATGGTTTTCTTGTTCCTTCCGAGAGATCGATGATCTCTAAGAGCTTGATCACGCAAGCAGCCATAGTTTTTCTATTCTCAAAACAAATCCTGCTTTTCGTAAGAGTGTTCCCTCTTTTTTCCCTACTTCGAAATCTCGCAGATCGGACACTATAATTTATGATTTCACACGGCCCGAGTCACGAAGTGGCGAAGTCGTTTAAAATTTTTTCACTCAAGGCAGTGACTAAGGTAAAAATTTTAACTCATGTTTAGACGTCGTCGTGCTTTCGCGCCTCGACGTTCGCCAAACCCAAATTTTTATTTTTACAGCCCCGAGAGTCGAGAACACGAGGTCCCTTCGGGATAACCCTCGTCAAGGATTAAAGGCAAAAAGCTAACTGTGGTTAAACTTTGTTCTCGGCGTTTCGCCACTCGGCACTATCTTTTTCGAAAGTTACGGCGTCTAAAACCCCGAACTCACGAAGTTGCGATGTAATTATAACATGATTATTTAATCACTTAATCCAAGATTACCTTCCCCTTAATTAAGCCTTGTTATCGCAGTATCGCGGTTTCGCAACTCGGCATATAAATCTCCCAGAAACTTATCTTCGAAGTTCCGAGTTGCGATATGGCGAATAAAACAATTATAAAATTAATGACACTTCAAATTGCAATTACCTCTAATTAAACCAAATTCGGTTCTCGCGGTCTCGGGAGTTGGAGACCCAAAATGTTAAAAGAAAATCCATGATATAACGAATAGCGAGAAATTGATTAACGTTGGCAAGATTGGATTAATTAAGTTAAAGAAAGATATATCCCGCGTCTCGAGGTTTGCACGTTTCCCAATGAAGCCTTTTCTCTCCATACTCCAACTGACTGTTAAACCGTCAGAAATTTATGACATTAATGGGAAATAGGGTAAATCTATGGATATGAGATCGGTTTTTACGGCGAAAATTTAATTCTAAATATGATTGGACGGGCTTGTTTTGAAAGGTACAGTTTTTCAAATATATGGAATATTTGCGTTTCATTATGCATTTCTCATAGCACGCAGAGCTCGTCACTTCTGAGTAAACTAACTTCTGCATGTGTACGCAATTCTATCGCAGAAGAGCTAAAACGCAAGCTTCAGCTATGGCTCTGCGGAAAGCAGCAAAGGCGAATGTTGAGGTCGCAGGACAAGGCTCGGATAACGTCTCCGATACTTCGCCCCAAAGTGTTGATTCGGTCCCAAACTGGTCATTTGTTTCAGACATTCTGCAGTCAGAATTGGTAGATTATTCATACGACTCTGACGGAAATGAAAAAGATGATCTCAACACCAAATATAAGATAGTCGTCCAATCCGGTATGCACAGAGTAGCAGCCAGACCACGGTTGCTCCCATATTATGACATGATCCGATGGGCGTTGGATCACGTAGACATACCGACCAGGACTATCATGAACGAGCAACGAGTCACTGTCGGGACTTTTAGGCTAGAGCATATGCAAACCATGTACAAGCTCCCAACGACGTTTGACTACACACATGACGCTGAGTTCCTGGAGGAATTCAAAGAGAAGGAGTGCATCCAGTATGATAAAACCATGCCAGGTTTGATAAAAGATTGGGTTTCGCGCACCGCAAAGTTCAGGGCTAATGACCACGCTGTTTATTCAATCGCCTCGTTGGAGCCACAGTATAAATATGTGGCCATGATGACATGTCGGCTATATGGGAGAGAGGACACATCGCATTTTCTCCTTGCATGGGTGCCTCTAATGTTTCGGGCCGCAGAAGGTTGCTCTTTTAACTGGGCAAAGATACTCTCGGATAGTTTGGCCAACCGGGTCACAGAGTACAGGAAGAAGAAAGGAAAGTGGGAGGTCGTCCTCGTTCTTCATGTCCGCATATATTATGGATGCAATATGTTCCATGACACCTTTCCCATTGATGAGCTGGTGTTGGACTCCAACCCAAGAGAAACCCATACATGTATATCATGACAAACTATGGGAGAACAAAGAAGAAAAGTTCACATATGAAATTTTTAACTGGGTGATGGTGCCCCTCTATATCACCATTTTTGGGCACCCACCACCTCGTATCTCGGACAGCATTGCAACTAATCTGAGTAGCATAGCAAACTGGTACGTGGAGGCAGAGTTTTCGTACTTCAGAGTTTTCGGGGCTTCTGTTCCCCCTCATGCGCTGCCATTGTTCATTCCTGACAAGCTGGCTTGTCGCGAGGTCGCCAGGCAGACGGTAATTGGTGGGGTGAGTAAAGAACTCAAAGGGTACTCAAAGAAGGTATGGCCTTCTTTTCCCATTCGACTGAATTCTTATTCTTTATTAGATTTCGGGCATGCCAAAGCCGAGGCTACAACCCTGGAAGACCTAAGTTTGGTCTCCATCGAGTATAAGAAACATGATCCACAGAGGGTTGTGAGAAACCATTTAGCTAATTGTGGGCTCAAGATATTTGAGCATGAAAATTCACCCCCGGATGACGTTTTCCGAGGGGCGAGGTCTTATGAAGAAGTTCTAGCCCAGATCCAATCCTTATCACCCGAAGACACAGCCTCTGTATTGAGATTCCAGGAACATAGACGAAGTTGTCTCCCCGCTATGTTGGGAGGTAGGAGTCCGGGTGTTTCCAAGACGAAACAGAAGGATGCTGAAGGTTCTGAAGACGCAATTTCTGACCTTGGAAAACACCAGGAGGGGAACAAACGAGGAATCCCGAAGCAGAGGTAAAGACTCCGGACCTGCCAAGGAAACAGAATCTGGAGGTTGAGGTAAAGACTCCGGACCCGCCAAGGAAGCAGAATCTGGAGGCCGAGATAAAGACTCCAGGACTGCCAAAGAAGCAGAATCCTGTCGATACTCCAAGAGAATCGACAAAACAAATCGGAGAACCCATCACCTCGGTCACACCCTTGCAGTCGACACAGGGAGATGTCGGCGAGGGATGGATATTTAATGAAGAACTGAGGCCCATAAGAGCAGAAGAACTCCCTCTGAATGAGTTCTTCTTTGATAAGAAGAGGAAGGTTGTAGTGAAACGAGAGTTCTATCAAGAAGGAGGGTCTACTGCGAACAAATATAAAATCATGACCGATGGAAAAGATAAGAAAAGTGACCAACTCGCCACTGAAATCGCAGGAACGTTGGGAGCGTATGCTTCGACAAATCAATTCTCAGTTGGGATTTTGAGGAACCAACTGAAAAGGAAGAATCTCCTAATCAGGACCCTCGAGGCTAGATTGGCCATAGCCGCGGAGAACGCCAAAGGTCAGGCTAGCGTGGAAATAGAACAGGCCAGATTGGCTGACAAAAATGAAATAGAGGTGCTCAGAGCTAATCTTGAGCAAGCACAGTCGGTGGTCCAAGATGGTCGAACAAAGGCGAGCCAACAGAGGGGTTTGATTGAACAGCTGCAGGCTCGGGTAGAAATCGCCAAGAGCAAAATGATAGACATCGGGATATTTAAGTCCCAAGCGATTGAGATTCGGAGCAGAATCTCTTCGACGCAGTAGAATTTGCTCACCAAGGTGGGAGCTATTCAGGAAAACTGTCTGCTGGTCCATCAAGTTTCCGAGAACTTATCGGCCAGAGAAAGGGATGCATGAGCAGCTCGGGTCGCCTTCCAGGAGGCGGTAATAGCCACTAACAACCGGGTTTCGGCGGGTACTCCCAGGTTCACCATCTCAGAGAAAACCCGAGGAAATATTTTGTTGAAGGATTGGGAGCACAACATCGCCTTGGGCAAGGAACAAACCCAAAAGATAACCAACTCCCTGGAAGAAGCTTTTAATTCCATTGACGGCGAGCTGTTGGGCATTGACAGCGGAGGCAATGCCGAAGCATTGATGCAAATGAATGTGGAACGGGTCTCCCTTGATGTGAAAGATAAGGAAGAAAAAGATTTGGCTGATATCTCTCAGATGAATATGGTGGGCATAGTCCAAGTTGATAAGTACATGATCAAACCCAGCACACAACTAAGTGCCCTCGACATCATCGATTCACAAATGGAAGACAAGTTGCAGCAATTAACCCGAGAGTGTTACTTCGCCGAGGCCAGCTGTCAAGCAAAACCATCACGGCTCATATCCCAGCTAGTGGAAAGATGCATCGCCTGCACAGAGTCCGCGCGACGACAAACACCTGCCACCAAGTGAAGACAGAGTAGGCGAAATGGAGCAATTTCTCTCTTCTCGGTCGTAACCGAAATTTTGCGACTGTTGAGATCCTATCCGTTTTGTAAAAATTGTATAAATATAGCCCAGAAACAAATAAACAGGGCTGGACCCTTTTTGAAGTTTTGTAAGAGAGTTTTTACATTGAGTTTTAATATAAGCAGATCTGGAGATTCTCAATTCCATCACTACTGTATTACAAGTTTGCTTTCTTGTTTCTCATTTTTACATTTCAATTCATATTCATAATTGATGTTCTTTGTTATACTTTAGTACGACCACTACTATAACGAATGAATTTGGGTTTTCTGTAATTGTTTATTGTCTTTCCTCTACACCAGCTATCAGCGGTGTAAGACCAATCTGCAGTTTCAGAATTCTACATATATTCTGTGTTACATTGATTATTTTATTACATATTTTCCTCTCCCGTTTATGTCGCGAGATTTTCCCCTGGTAGGAACCTTACACTGTAAACGGCTTAATGTTTTTCTCCCACCTCACACCTTTTATTAAAATATGATACAGTTACGGGAACGAGCCTTAGATTTGCATCTATATTTTATTTCTGCAACCGTAAGTTCTCTTTTATAAGACCAAACTGAGACAACACTTAACCTTTCTTAAAATCTTTTATACCTTACTATTCCCCCATGACAGTTCCTGTACCAACTCAACCTAACGTCGAACTCGGATTACTGAACCAAACACACATCGCCTTAAACCTCTTCGATACCATCCTTAAAACGACGACTAACCGGGCTGAACTTGAACAATCATGGGCAACCATTGAACGAGACATAACTATCCAGGAACAGTTCGAAGCCAGACAACGCCAACGAAGAAATCTCCCTTAGTTCCCTTCTTCGAAGATTGACGTTTCTCCCTTCTCCATCTTTTAACTACTTTCGGATGCCTTGACACTGTACGTTTAAGCCTTAATTACAGACTCAGGAATAACAGTATGTTGCCTTTATTTTCTCATTTGCCTGATCCATAGCCTCATAAATGTAACCCATGGCCAATTTTTCCCATACACTAGCCGCAACACCTTAACAAGTGGCTCAACAATTTTCACAATTTCTGTTGTTTTTTTCCAAAATCTGGGATCATTAACTTTCTTTTTGGTGTCTTTTCCATCTGGTCTACGGGTCCACTGAGATTCATTCCATTCATCAGATGCAAACATCTTTTGCAAGTTAATTGATTGGGAAGCCATAGATTGCAATGTCAAGAAGTGAGTTGCAAATTTAGTGATGGCAGGCCTAAGAAATTCTTTTTTCTCTATGCTTTTCCTCGTCAGGTTCAAAACCCATGAGTGGTTGTAGATGTACTTTGTGATGCTTTTGTCATGCTCTATAGTTTTTTTGATCCATTCTTGTTTTCCAATGTCCTCAAGCATGAGGTCTATGCAATGTGCAGCACATGGGGTCCAAAATATGGCTTTGTGTTTCTCCTCTAACATCTTCCCTGCAAGAACATAGTTGGAGGCATTATCTATGATGGCTTGAACAACATTCTCCACCCCCACCTCCATAACAAACTCATATAATAGCTCAAACAACAACTTTGCATCTTTGACCCTATCAGATGCATCAACTGATCTCAAAAACATGGTTCCTTGTGGGCAAGAGACAAGGAAATTTATGATAGTACGGTTCTTTCCATCACTCCATCCATCTGACATGATGGTACATCCTGTTTTGGCCCA
>ML794069.1:251658-270336 GCA_009831015.1 Picea engelmannii
CTTTAATGTCTTTCTCGAACTGTATCAACAATTGTCTTTGCTTTCTGTTCTTGATTCTTAGTCTGTCAATCTCTTCCAATGCACTGATCAGTTCTCCTTCCATGTCAACCACAACTTCTTCTTCATTAACATCACTCCTTGTGTTATTATTGTCATAGTCCTCTTTGGCCATAAGTATGAAGTCATTTAGTTTATCTTCAATGGATGAATCATTGTCTTCATCATCTGAAGGATCATCATCATTGTTTGCACAAAGACTTTTCTTCTTAAAGTTATTCTCTTTAAAGAAATTTCTGTGTTTGTATTTCCCCTCATCATCACAAGTCTAATCCTTTCCTTTGTGGGGACATTTATTTGAAAAATGACCTATCCTACCACAGTTAAAGCATTTGAAAGGCAATTTACCTTTGTATTTTCCTGATCCCTTCTTCAGTCTCTTCACAAATTTTTCTTCAATTTCATCGGGCTCAGAATCCTCATTCTTGTCTGCTTTAAATGATGCTTCTCTGGAGGTGGGTTTATCTTTAACTATTCTCATTTCATATGCAGTCAATGTTCCTAGAGGTTGGTCAAACTGCAAGGTTTTTAGATCATTAATTTCTTCTATAGCAGAGACCTTCGGGTTGAACCTATTTGGGAGAGATCTTAATATTTTCTAAACTAAAGAAGATTCCCCAATTGTTTCACCAAGTGCCTTCATTGCATTTACCATTTCTTCTACTCTCAGAAAGTATTTTCCAATAGTTTCATCTTCCTTCATCTTCAACTATTCAAATTGTATTCTGTTGGTTTGAAGCTTTGCATCCTTTACCTTCTCATTACCCTCATAACTACTAATGAGTTTGTCCCACATTTCTTTGGCAGTTCCTAGGTGCACAACTTTTATGAATTCTGCTTCTACAAGCCCACTCAAGATAACATTCATAGCCTTAGCGTTGAAGCTAAATTCTAGTTTTCCATCCTTATTATCTAGCACAACTGGCTTTACATAACCAATATCTACCACGTCCTAGACATCTGCAGCTAAATCCATTCTGTAGGTTCTCATTCTAACTTTCCAAAAGGCAAAGTTTGCTCCATTGAACAAAGGGGCCTTATTGGTTGAATTTCCTTCATGGCTTGACATGTTTAAGCTCTAGGATCTTCCCTTAGATAAAAGGGGCCGGATCTGATACCAAGTGTTGGACAACTGAGAGGGGGGGTGAATCAGTTGTTATCGTGCTTAAACACTTATGCTTATTTTAAAATCTTTACAAGGCACTCAATGATGATCACAATAATGCAGAGAAATAAACAAAGGCACATTCAACATCAGTCACATATATGAGAAAGACAGAGATAAATAATTCCCAAGGAAACCCATACAGGGTAAAAACCTATTTTTCTTTATATGATAAGTATTATCTACATTCTTTATATTATCATACATATGAGCACCAACTCATTGTGAGGCTACAACCTCTGGTTTTGCAAGCTGCAACTTGCTGAGAGCACCAACTCTCTATTTTCTCTAGCAACCACTAGAAGGAAGCACCAACCCCCTCGTTTCTCTAGCACCAACTAGAAGGAAGCACCAACTCCCTATTTTCTCTAGCACCAGCTAGAAGGAAGCACCAACTCCCTGCGTTCAAGCACCCACTTGAACCTTTGAGGACACCAATCCTCCCTAACACCTCCCAACCACCATGGTATATAAATTCCTTGTTACTAAAACTTATTACAGTGATATAAAGTTATTCAATGGCTTACCAGACTTGTCGTTGTTCTGTTACACTACTCTGCTTTGTTTGCATCAGTGTCTTCTGCATGCCCCTTGCATTTTCTGTTCTTCTGCCTTTTATACTCTGTGAACAATATCCCTTTGATGCAACCTTCCTCTACTGTGCATTTATGCACCTGCGTTCTGCCTCCTTGCTCACACTTGAATCCTTCCCCACGACAACAACACTAATCTCTTCTTTGTTCCACATTCTTATAGTCCCTGTGCTCCTTATGCATGCAATATTTTCCATGCCTCTGCGTGCTCACACCCCCACCAATCTCCTGCACATCTCAAGTGGTTTTTCCTGATCATCGCAACTCTTCAGCTTCTCTGGTGGTTCCCACCATGCATTCAACATCACTGGGTGTTCTACTGAGATTCCTCAACCTCTCTGGCAGTTGAGACTCCTCGTCTTCTCTGGCACAGTCGAGCTTATGCCTTCTGTTTCAGTTACAGACTTCAATGCTCATCCATCTGTCAATTCCCCTAAAAATCGTCTTGCTTCACCGGATGAAGCTTAGAGACTCTTCATTTCCTCTGGCGATCACACAGAGGTCTCTTCGAATTATCTGGCAGAGACCATCAATGGTTTCTAGCAGTTACACTACGACGTGCTACAGTAGCCCTTCGATCTTGTTCAAATTCACCTGCACCGTTGGATTGATTCCAAGGGATCTTGCATTCATTTCGACATTTCGGATTTCGACAGTTCGACATTCGTGTGACCATGTGTCTCGACATTCCCAGTCGCGATCCCCGAAAAGGAGCTTGGTTTCTCTAGCTCTTTCCTCCATCTCTCGCTAATGTGACCAAGGGCTGTGACCACAGGCTTATGCATAAGGCGCTTTCGTGATTTCGCATTTCGTGAATCTGGAGATGAGGCATCTTGACTCTCCAAGTCGCGATCCCCAAAACCCCGAAATGGCGTGGGATCAACGGTCCTGATCAACACTTGATCTAGCGGCTCAGATCATTTCGTGATTTCATATTTCATGATTTTGACATTCTTGATGTTCAGTGTTCTTGTCACTTCAAAGTCTCGATCCACGAAACTCTGAAATGGGGTCAGATCAACGGTCAAGATCACATCTTGGTCTGACGACGACGATTAAGTCGCGATTTCAGGATTCCTGTGGTTATTATTCTTTGACATCTCCAAATCTCGATCCGGGAAACTCTGAAATGGACTGGGATCAACGGTCCAGATCAAACCTTGATCTGGCGGCTCAGATTAAGTCACAATTTCGCATATCGCGATTTTGGGATTCTTGTGGTTAATATTCTTTGACATCTCCAACTCTCGATCTATGAAACTCCGAAATGGACTGGGATCAACGGTCGAGATCAAAACTTGATCTGACGGCTCAGATTAAGTCGCGATTTCAAGATTCTTGTGGTTAATATTCTTTGGCATCTCCAACTCTTGATCCGCGAAACTCTAAAATGGTCTGGGATCAACGGTCCAGATCAAACCTTGATCTGACAGCTCAGATTATTTTGCGATTTTGCATATCGTGATTTTGAGAGGTTAGGGAACCCCGTTCCTTTGACTCTCTAGTCAGCGAACTGACGATCTTTCCCCATGTGTCCTGCCTGAAGATGGACGGTCCTCCTTCTTTCGGGATTTTGTGAGCCTGCTACTCCTTGAACTTTAAAGAACGTGCAGGCTCTCCTAGATCCAACGGTGGTCGGACCCTGCGCTCAGATCTAACGCCCGAGATCTATCCTCCATATCTGCGTGCTCCTCTTGTCTACATTGAGATCTGATAGCCATCGATAATTTTGAATTGTTGATCCAACGATCACGGTTTGCTGCTCTTCCCCGATTATCACTGCACTGCTGATCATCGTTGCTGTACTTAAGCCATCATCGTTGTTGTACTTGCCATCAATGACAAGCATACGCTGCCTGTAAAACATGCCAACAGTAAAAACATATTCATAATTCTCATTTTCATCTGTATTTCCATATTGTGTCGAAGAAGATTCTTTTTTTTATTTATCTAACTTCTCATAAGGAATGTGACAATCAGAGGTGTAATGTCCAAGCTTATTACAATGAAAACAAGTTATTGTTTTCTTTCCTCTTCCTCTTCCAGTTGATTGTGATTGGTGATGTTCTTCTTCTTTGGAATTTTTCTTAGTCCAAGACATATTACCTCTGCCTCGTCCTCTTCCTCTGCCTCTCTTGCTTGTGCTTGCAACCAAAACATCCTCTCCTGATTGTTGTTTCTTACCAATTTTTTTATCATGAATAGCTAATAGCTTACTTCTGTAATGTTTCCAATAAATTCTTGTATGATTCTCACAAAATCAAGATCAAAATTGTAACCATTAAGCTATCTTCAATTTTAGCAAAACCAACCTTTGAAATCTCTTTCTTAATATTTTTGAGCTGTGAGATATATTCCATTACATCTCCCCCAACAACTAACTTTTGTTGCAATAAATTTAATTGAAGATTGACTCTTTTATCTTCAATTTGTGAATCAAAAAAATCTTTAAGAGTTTTCCAGGCTGACCAAGAATCAATACAATTTTCAATGTGCACAAAGACTTCATCATAAACATTGCTTTGAATTAATGCTAAGGCCTTTTCATATTTCAACTCTCATCTTTCTTATGGAACAACATCAGTTGGTTTTGTAGGTTGTTCATTACAAATTCCTTTCCATAGTTCATTATAAATAAGAGTGATTTGAATGTGTCGACTCCATGCTTTATGGTTCTCTGATCCTTCTGATTTGTCAGAGTCATTAAATAGATTAATGATTTTAGATATTGTTGAATTGTAATTGCAATAACACCTTATAACGCCAAAATAAAAACATGCCTTATAACGTAAAAAATTAAAGCACCTTATAACACCAAATGTTCCTTATAACACCGGAAAATATGCAATAAGCAATGAATACTATCTCAGTTATGAACTTATTGAATTTAATTCTTCCAAGAGATTTAGTGAAAACATTGGTCATTTGATCCTCTGTTGTACAGTGAGTTGGCTTGATGATTTCCTTGATGACGAGAGTTCAAAGATAATGGTACTTTGTATCAACATGTTTTATCTTTGAGTTAAAAACTAGATTTTTGGCTAACTTTATCGTTGATTGACTGTCGATGAATAAGGGATTGGCTTCATTGTTAACAACTCTAAGATCCTGCAAAATTCTTCGCAACCATACTATTTTGCAAGCCGCTTCCCAAGATGAGATATATTCAACTTCTGTTGTAGAATTTGCAGTCATGACTTATTTCTTACAACTTCGGGACACAACAATTGATCCCATGCTCATTAAATAACCTGAAGTAGACAATTGATCATCAACATCTCTAACAAAATTTGCATCTGAGTAGCCATCAAGTCTAAAATTTTTATTCCTTTTATACTCAAGTCCATAATATTTTGTTCCTTGAAGATATCTAAGTACATTTTCACTACATATCGATGACTTTCTCTTAGTTCCTGCACATACCTAGAAAGGACGTTGACTGCAATAGATAAGTATAGACGAGTGTTTTTCAGAGAGATTAAACTTCCAATTAATTGTCGATACTTGGTACCTATAACAAGTCCCCCCCCCCTTCAAACTTAGAAAGTTTTAAGTTTTGCTCCATGGGGGCGATAGTTGGTTTGCAATCCTCCATTCCAAACTTCTTCAATAATTCAAAAACATGCTTAGTTTGGGAAATAAAAATGCTTCTCTCTTTATGCATCACTTCAACTCTAAGATAGTAATCAATTAATCCCAAATATATCATTTCAAAACCCGTTAGAAGTTATTTCTTTACCTGAGAAATATGATCATTATTATTACCTGTTATGAGAAAATCATCGACATACATTACCAAAATGATCAATTTTTTGTCTTGAACTCTAACATACAAAGTGTCGCCTGACTCACATTGAAGAAAACCAAATTTTTGTAGATAGGAATCCATTTTAGCGTACCAAGCTCTAGGTGCTTGTTTTAACCCATGCAATTCCTTAACCAATTTACAAACTTTATTTTCTTGTCCCAAAACTTCAAAATCGGGGGGTTGGGTCATATATACATTCTCTTGTAGATCACCATTCAAAAAGGAACTTTTCACATCCATTTGGTGTACTTTCCATCCATTTTGTGCAGCCAAAGCTAGCACAACCCTGATAGTGTTCCACTTGGCTGTTGGAGCGAAGGTTTCTTCATAATCAATACCTTCTTTTTGGGAAAACCGCTTTGCGATGAATCTAGCCTTGTACTTATCAATTTCATCATTTGCCTTATATTTTATCTTGTAAACCCACTTACATCCAATGGGTTTAACATTCTTTGGACACTCAACAATTTTCCAAGTCTGATTTTTAATATTGCATCATATTCACATTACATTGCCTTCCTCCATTCATCATATTCTATTGCCTCTACAAAAGTGGATGGTTCGAAAGCAGTAAGAGAAAAATTAAGAGAACCCAAATTATTTTGACTCCTTGTAACTGCTTTATGTTTTTCATCAAGCCTAACTTCCTTAAGTACTTGAGTTGCCCACTTTGGAGTCTTGTGTGCAACTTGAGGTGGCGATAAGGTACCATCCAAAGAACTATTATCAATGTTAACTTGAGTTGAATCTTCTAAGTTAACTTGTGAAGAATTTGTTGATTCTTCACCTTCCACTTGTTCGATTGATGTCCAAGTTTGATTTTTAATTACTGCATCGTATTCACATTGCATTGCCTTCCTTCATTCATCATATTCTACTGCCTCTGCAAAAGTGGATGGCTCGATAAGAGTAAGAGAAAAATTAAGAGAACCCAAATTTTGTTGACTCCTTGTACCTGTTTTATGTTTTTCATCAGACATAACTTCCTTAAGTACTTAAGTTTCCCACTTTGGAGTCTTACGTGCAACTTGAGGTGGCGGTAAGGTACCATCAAAATAACTATTACCAATGTTAACTCAAGTTGAATCTTCTAAGTTAACTTGTGAAGACCTTCAACCCGTTCATCTAATGTCCAAGCCATTTCAAACCATTGATCATCCTTTAATATATTTATGGATTGCAACCTTTATTGTTCCTTAGTCACTTCTTTTCTCTAATTGACTAAGTTGTTTCTCAAATTCTTCTGCACTTACACTTTCTGTTTCGTCAAAACCATCCCTATTGACAACAAATTTTCCGTCTGATAAGAGTCAATAACCCTTTTTCTATTCAAAATACCCAACTAGAATGCATTTCATACTCCTGGAATCTAACTTTGTTCATTTTTCTTTTGGAATAAGTGCATAATAAACTGATCCAAAAACTCTAAGATGCTTAATCATTGGCTTGAATCTGTACCATGTTTCATAAGGAGTCATTCCATCTAAAGATGAAAAAGGAGACTGATTTCTCAAGCAGGTTGTTCTATGCACAGCCTCAACCCAATAACTTGAACTTAACCCTTTGAAGAACAACATTGCTCTAGTCATGCCCATTAATGTTTGATTCATTCATTTTGTTACTCCATTTTGTTGTGGAATAAAGGAGTAAGACAGTTTCCTCCTAATTCCTTTTTCTTGGCAATATGCATAGAATTCACTTGAAGTGAATTCTCCTCCATTGTCCATACGCAAAGTGGTGATTTTCTCTCCAGATGCAATTTCAACCAAATTTTGAAATGACTAAAACTATTTTAATGCTTTTGATTTTTCCTTTAAAAAATACACCCAAGCCATCCAGTTGAAATCATCAATAAATAATAAAAAATACCTCCTTCCCTCCAAGAACTTATGGGAAATGGTAACCTTTTATGTTTTCCATAAACACAATCTTGGTATCTTGCATTTTCTTTTCAAAATGTGGGTGGTCCCTTTACCATTCCTTGTTGTTGAAGTTGAATAAGACTATCGACATCCAAGTGTCCAAAACAAGCATGCCATAATCGAATGGGTGCAATACATGTCTCTATTAATCCTGCAAAATCATGCATTCTTGGAATGAATGTGACTTTCATTCGAAGATGTTTTCCATCCTCATAACATGTCATCATTGTTTTGTAATTATCCTTGATAGAGTTGATTTTAATAACTCCATCTTCAATTACTATTTGATTCCCTGCAGATCAAAATCAAATATAACAAAGTCTTCTTAAAAGAGGGAACATACCAAACATTGGAGATTATCTTTCCCCAGTTCCTGGTAAAAACACCTTTATTGAACCTTGTCCCTATGGTATGTGATTGGTGTCATCTACTAGAAATATTGAACTCAAATTACAATCTCGAGAAGTCCAAAAGAAATCTTTCATGAATGTCATATGTTTAGTTGCACCAGTATCCACGATCTAGGCATCCTCAAAATCACTTATGAAAGAGTAACTTGTTTGAACTCTGTTTGTTGTTTCTGTTTGTTGGAGTGTTGTAAAAACATAGTCAAAATTCTCATTTTCATCTATATTTCCATATTGTACTGAAGAAGATTCTTTTTGTTTATCTAATTTCCCATAAGGAATGTGACAATCAAAGGTGTAATGTCCAAGCTTATTACAATGAAAACAAGTTATTGTTTTCTTCCCTCTTCCTCTTCCAGTTTATTGTGATTGGTGATGTTCTTCTTCTTTGGAATCTTTCTTAGTCCAAGACATATTACCTTTGCCTTGTCCTCTTCCTCTACCTCTCATCCTCTTCCTCTACCTCTACCTTGGCCTTGACCACAACCTTGATTTGAATACTGAGATGTATTATATTGATGTTCATTTTCTTTTTGCTCATTACCTTTGGTAGAAGAAACACCTTTTTCAATAGTACTCTTGCTTGTGCTTGCAACCAAAACATCCTCTCCTCATTGTTGTTTCTTACCAAAAGTTTTATCATGAATAGCTAATAGCTCACTTAGCTTATCAAAAGTTATTTCTTCCAACTTATCTATAACCTACAATGTTTCCAATAAATTCTTGTATGATTCTGACAAACTCGAGATCAAAATTGTAACCATTAAGCTATCTTCAATTTTAGCAAAACCAACCTTTGAAATCTCTTGCTTAATATTTTTGAGTTGTGAGATATATTCCATTACAGCTCCCCCGACAACTAAATTTTGTTGCAATAGATTTAACTGAAGATTGACTCTTTTATCTTCAATTTGTGAATCAAAAAAATCTTTAAGAGTTTTCCAGGCTGACCAAGAATCAGTATAATTTTCAATGTGCACAAAGACTTCATCATAAACATTGCTTTGAATTAATACTAATGCCTTTTCATCTTTCAACTCCCATATTTCTAATGGAACAACATCAGTTGATTTTGTAGGTTTTCATTACCAAATCCTTTCCATGGTTCATTATAAATAAGAGTTCTTTCAATGTGCCGACTCCATGCTTTATGGTTCTTTGAGTGTTTTGATTTGTCAGAATCATTAAATAGATTAATGATTTTAAAGAAAGGAAATAATATGCACCTTATATCGCCAAAAAACAAAAATAACACCTTATAATGCCAAAATAAAAATACGCCTTATAACGTCAAAAATAAAAGCACCTTATAACACCAATATGCAATAAGCAATGAATACTACCAAGATTGTTTGTGAAAAATTGTAATGGACACCTTATATCACCTTAATTGTATTAACACCTTATATCACCTTAATTGTATTTGTGAAACACCTTATAGCACCTTATGATTATGACTTATTTTTATGAACACCTTATAGCACCATCAATAAATGAACCATAAAAAATAAAAAAAATGTGTACCAGATGCACTACACACCACACACCATGCAAAGAGATGAATATGGTCTTGGCCTTACCCACATATAGTCTCATCAATAAGTGATTGATTGAGATTTATTGTGCTATAATCAACACTTAATAATACAATTTTTTTATTATACTTTAATACAATAAGTGATTGATTGAGATTTATTGTGCTATAATCAACACTTAATAATACCATTTTTTTATTATACTTTAATACAAAGGTTGCAATACCAACTAAACTTATTTTGGGGATCAATTTATATTGACTATAACTTTTCAATTAAAAACCACCCAATGGTTTCCTTCTATGCATACTTTGTGCCAACGGTCCCACATAGCGAGTCCTTCTTTTGTATTGTTAACACACGCTTGCATATGCCATGTCGACTCAAAGTTCTTTCAACAACAAATATATAAATGATTTCTTTCAAATACACTTCATTTTATCATGCACTGGTCACCAGGTCGTGAATGGGTTGTTGCAAGGTGAGTAATGCTCAATCGCATAGATATGATCAGGCTTAGGGTTTCATTTCAAGAGAACATCGAGCAAGTTTCTTTGTTGCCAGCAAGAGAACATCGAGCAAGTTTCTTTATTGCGACCAAGTTTTGATAATGGAGTTCGAGGTCATTTTTTTAAATGAAAATCAAGGTTTCTTCAATAAATTACGAGGTCGAGGGCTTCTACCCGGTCAAGGATTCTTTCAAACAAATTGTCCATCCATCGTGAGTTGAAAAAATATGAGCTAAGATTCAATTTTTTTAGAGGAGAACATCTCAAGAAATCAACCACTAAAATATAAAAATGATCCTAGATTAAACCAAAAAATTTATCCATCAACACAAATAAATACCAATATACAAGTTCTCTTGAATCCAATCTAGATTTAACCCTGAAAAAATAGAAAATAAAAACTGACCATTTAGATTTCGCTATTCACAGCCTCTTCAAAACTCCTTTACCATCTTCGTCAACATCTCCCAATGACCTTTGCTCTAATACCACTTTGAAAAAGTGTCATTGTTATCGTATTAATTTGGTAAATGCAGACATAAATAGATCTCCCTAGATCCCACTGGAAACTAGAACAAAACAGAACAAAATATAAGACTTTCCCTGAGCTCTAATTATTGAGTTTACTAATTAACAAGAGATAGACAACATACCTTTTAAATGTTATTTTCTCTTGCCATTGCCATCCTAGCTCCATTCCAATGCTCCTGTGATATTGAACCTGCAAGGGAACACAAGCCAACCAAAGTAAAAGAAACACAATATACTCAACATGAACCTATGTATGTGATCAAGGAATCATACAATAAAACAAGACTAGTTTTATGGGAAAGAAACATATTGTTGTATTATATTAAATGGAAAGTGGAGAATACAACCAAAATCCTTGATGTTTCAAGGCCCCCTTTCAATGGCCCTTTGCTCCAACACACATACTTTCTCCAAAGCCTTTGAATGAAGAAGATCCACCATGTGGCTTGTAGAACTAAAGCAAAGCTCTCAAGAGGAAGCATAACTCTCCACACAAATCTTAGCCTATTCAACCTTAGCCTTTTCCATGAGAGATCCCTCTTTATATAGTGTGAAAGAGAGATGGATGAGGAGATTAGGATGATCCCACCAAATCAGAAAAGCGAGTAAGATCCAAACCGTTCGGAGGCCACCTCATCTTCTAGAAGATCCCCTTCTAGAACATTTGTGAAGTTTGACTTTCATTTAGCTTTTAACACGTCACACCCTAGACATAGGGCAACCTGCGGAGATGTCACAGTCTATCTCTAGAGAAGGATGCAATGATCAGGGATCGTCGCACCCCATGCATATTGCAGGGTGCGACGACCTTCTTTAATAGGGTTTTTGAGAAAGAAAAGAAACTCACTCTCTTCATGGAGAAAGACTCTTTTATATTTTCAAGGAACATGAACACATGTTGTCAGTGGATCACTGGAGTGACCAAAATAATGTGTAACAGAATGCCCCACAAAGTATGAAGCTGGAACTCGTGACAACTGAAATACTTTGTAGAATGTGTGTGTCGGAAACAAGGAGCGCATTGATCATGAACCTGCAAACAATCAAGCATATGCATAATAATATACCATCGTTTGAGGTAGGCATTCCCATACTTGGATCACAAAATGTCAAGTGAGTCATGGCCACTAAATATACATGGTGGATCCATGTCATTATGAATCGACATAGCCACTAGGAATACATTGTGGATCTATGCTCTAAAGAACTCAAATTCAGACATATCCACGAGACATAAAAAGTGGATCTATGTGTCAATACAAATCATGAATACTCCATCGCAACCTGGATCAAAATGATAAGACCCAGGGTCTTCATTTCCATCATCCCTAAGTACGAATCTAACCATGTGATTACAGGTGTTGAAGTCGAACATGTTAGAAATCACTTGATTACCGGTCATTGATGAAAATCGTTAACAAGTGTGAGGGAAATCACCATTGATGTCAATGAATCCCAAGGTACGTCAGTACAATCCAATGGATGTGAATAAATGAGTTGAAGTCGAACACTCGATGGAATCTTCCAATCAGGGGTCAATGGTGTGATCCCACTGTTGAAAGCGAAGAGACCTGCCATTGAAGCATGCAGGCTCTAAGTGTTAGCACTGGAAGTCACCTCCGGATTGCATCGAAGGTAAGCCCAGTACCCATCAGAGTTAGGTGGATGTTGGTTTTATATGGATGGAGGTCAATGGAAAAAACTCAAAATCTGAATGATGTTCAACACAGAATTGGACAAGAAATGTACAGGGAAGTGAGGGCCACATTAACTTCAGTAAGGAAATTTGAGTTAAAGCAAGAGCAGAGGGAAGACTTAGTGAGAGAGGTGAACGAGACTGATATGGGAATCCGACCTTCCAGCAACTCGGAGATGAAAAACTCGAACTCAAGAGAAATCTGGGCCTAAGATTTGAACACTGAAATGTGTTGCTAGCAACACAATCACAACAACATAATGATCAAACCTTCATCATCCTGGAACTGTGACAACTCAACTGGATCCTCCATGCCTGAGCCATCCAGTGTGAGAGAGAAAAGACAACACATGGAAATGAATAAAACTGATCACGATACTTCCATGATCAAACCTACATCATAACAATATAAGGATCCTCGGCTAGATCATCCATACCCGAGTGTTTCAAACAACTTTTCTAGACAAAAATGGAAAGAAATAGGAAACTGAATTCTATTAACATGAAAGTCTCAAATCGATTGCATAACCAGAGAATAGATCTGGCATCACAAGCATTACAAAATTGGGAGCTCTACTCAACCAAGGACCCCCCTTTCAAAATGACACAAAACTACATATATATATTCAAAATACTTCGCCACTACAACAAAGGCGTGATCAAGCTTCTCACCCATACGTTGTGTCTTCTCGGTCAAACTGTGCATGCAGTCTTCTATCAGACACAAATTATTATGTTTGGACTTTCCCCGTTAGACTACCCATGCAACTTCTATGTCGGATGCAAGCTCAGACTGTCTGGGCTGACAAACTGTCTCACAGTCACACTTTTCTGACTTTCCATTCATGGGGGGAGACAATGTTTCAACCACCTCCCCCACCTTCATAATTGCTTTAGGGAAAACACCACCTTTACAAATATATGTGCTAACATTAGGCTCCATGGGGGATAGAGTCCTCCCTGCAAGGCTCTAAGATCTTCAGTAGTTCCAGTCGCCTTCTGCATTGGGCTATGGAGTCGAGCTCAAAAATGTTCTGCCAAAGACTACAGGTTGACAAACACACTATTCTAAACGAAAGCAAATACATGGGCTCCGAAGGAGCTTATTTATGTGCATTCCTATACTAATTGGTTTTTACATGGTGCTAGGTGAAAGCAAATTTCCACCATTTCCATTCAAGTAACTTCCTGACTGGAATCTCTTTTACTCTGTCAGTGATCAATAGCAGATAATGCAACCATGACAACAAAACAATTACATCCTTCAACTTCTCTCCAAAGGTTGAAGTTGAGATAAAGTTGGGTGGCTCCAAGATATGAAGGAAATACCACTCCATGTACTTGCTGACAGACTCATAGAATGAGTGGAAAACTCTAGAAAATTGGTAACAAACAGCCTGATCTACTCCACCGCTACTCACACAAGGTTGAATATCTCTAGTAAGCACAGGTGGGTGAACAGTCGATGCAGGCTCACTGGTCCCGGACGATGGTTTCTCATTGATAGGCTCTGGACAGGAGATAAAATGTCCCTCCAGCTCTTCCTCTTCTTCTTCATGGCTCTCCCAAGGATCAAAGTCATAATCATCATACACAGGAACCATGGGAAAGATTTGGTCTTCGTCATCTTCATCGGGATATTCATCAAAATTTGGCTTCTCTTAGTGAGTATTTGAAATCACTTCTTCATCATAAGCAGGGCTCCCAAAAACATCTGTTTCAAGGACCGAAATATCCTCTACATCTCCTTCATAAGAGAAACAAGCATGATCTGCCTCCAATTTTTCCATTCTTGCAGAAAGTGATTTTACCAGATTTATCAACTCCTCTGAGGTATACCCCTCATCCTCACAACTTTTGCAAGAACAAACTATGTTATGAACATCATCTCTATACTCCTCACAATAGTTATGATAGACTAACTCAGAAGAATAATACCTTTGACATTGAGCATTGAAAGTTTCATGAAACTTCTGCAGGGAGGATATGCTAGCAGGGGGAAAGGAGCGATACCACTCACGAGCATCTCCCACTAATTAGAACATGAACATATTTAATAATACATCCTCATGATGTATCTCCCACTGACGCATGAGTTCATGAAACTCACGGAGATGCTGAGCAGGGTTGTCCTCTTTACGCTCTTTAAATATGGGTAAATAGTCACCCCACTCATCCATAGTAGGGACAACATTAGGAAAACCATGAACAATAGAAAAATTAAAAGGAGCAAACCTCCGAGCCAATATTTTGTTCATTTCGAACCAATGGAGTCACCAATCGATTCTTCAACCATGGAGTTGCTAGGTGAATGATGTGCATAATGAGTGTGTCTGGTCTTTGTTCACCATCAAAGACCAGATCTGATTGTTGTGTTCTCCCAAGGGGATTCAAGTGTAGCTAGAAGCAGCCACACTGAAACAGTGGAGTCGCCAGGTGCAAATGCAATCTTCAATGGTTCTGATATCTGATGCACCTTCAGAATCAGAAGCTCGTTGTCATTCTACATAGGGAAAAGTCTTCAATTTGTTCCCCAACAATGACGCCATAAATGTTAGAACTGGAAGTCACCTCCAGATTGCATTGAAGGTAAGCCCAATACCCATCAGAGTTAGGTGGATGTTGGTTTTATATGGATGGAGGTCAATGGACAAAACTTAGAATCTGAATGATTTTCAACAAAGAATTGGACAAGAAATGTACAGGGAAGTGAGGGCCACATTAAATCCAGTCAGGAAATTTGAGTTAAAGTGAGAGCAGAGGGAAGACTTAGTGAGAGAGGTGAACGAGACTGATATGGGCATCCGACCTTCCAGTAGCTCGGAGATGAAAAAATCAAACTCAAGAGAAATCTGGGCCCAAGCTTCAGACACTGAAATGCATTGCTAGCAACATAGTCACAACAACAAAATGATCAAACCTCCATCATCTTGCAACTGTGACAACTCGACTGGATCCTCCATGCCTGAGCCATCCAGTGTGAGAGAGAAAAGACAACTCATGGAAATGAATAAAACTAATCATGATACTGCCATGATCAAACCTACATCATAACAGTATAACAATACTCGACTGGATCATCCATACCCGAGTGTTTCAAACAATTTTTATAGACAAAAATGGAAAGAAATAAGAAACTGACTTCTATTAATTTGAAAGTCTCAAATCGATTACATAACTAGAGAACAACTTTGGCATCACAAGCATTACAAAATTGGGAGCTCTGCTCAACCAAGGACCCCCCTTTCAAAATGACTCAAAACTACATATATATACTCAAAATACTTCACCTCTACAACAGAGGCGTGCTTGAGCTTCTCGTCCATACGTTGTGTCTTCTCGGTCAGACTTTGCATGCAGTCTTCTGTCAAACGCAAATTTTTACATCTGGAATTTCCCTGTCAGACTGCCCATGCAACTTCTATGTTGGATGCAAGCTCGGACTATCTGGCTAACAAACTACCTCACGGTCAGACTTTTCTAACTTTCCATTCATGGGGGGAGATGATGTTTCAAACACTTCCCCCACCTTCATAAATTCTTTAGGGAAAACGCTCCCTTTACAAAGATATGTGCTAACACTAAGGTATTGAATGATTTCTAAGTCTTGTTCTCAGATAATGAGTTGAAGTCGACAGGAAAAGACTCATCACAGGAGGGCCTTGATGTATCCTCCATCAATGACACAAAATATGTAACAGATTTGAAGTAGATCAGAGTATGAAGTGATTCGAAACTGACACAGGGACGACTGACATGGTAGACGATTTATGACTGCAGATGGACGAATCAATAGAAGGCTTAATTAGGTTGGAATTCTCTTGAACATATGAATGACATGACAATGGTCTTGACAACATTGACTCAAGGAGGACCCAACATATGAATTTGTGGATGGTCGAACGAGAAACAAATGGATTTCCCAACCCAAATATAATGATGAAGGGGGGTGTCATGTTCAAGAACGACTATTACTGCCACTAACACAAATACATAGACACATTTCTTTCCCAATCCCCCCCCCCACCATTTATGGCGAGTACCTCTTTATTTTTACGCAATCTTGAGGAGGATAACATATGCTTTTTGATGTAAGTTCATCCTTCGGACGAGTCCCTTGGAGTATGTTTAATGAACCCTAAGAAGGAGTGGTTCGATCCCATATGGGTCTTTCAATGTTTGTTTAATGAGTCCAAAGAGAGAAAACTTAGGGGTTTTTCAATTTTAGAGAGTCTGAAAAACACTTAAAGAGAAATCCATCAGTTCATTTTTCATAAATTAATCTGATGAGACCGAAAAAGTGATAACCTACCGCTCATCAGATTTTTTCTTCAAATACTTTTACGAGTGTGAAAAGAACAAGGTCGCTCGACAATCTTTTAATTTTTAAGGAGTGAGAAAAGAGATTAAAGGATACTCCATAGGTTTCTTTTTTCATGTCACCATTATGAGTTTGAAAAAACTGACAAAAGACTACCCAATTACATTCTCATGGTTTCACGAGTGGGAGAAAGAATCAAGACTTTGCTCGGAGCTTTTCTTGAAAAACCCTAAAAGGATCTGTACATGCGACAAATAAAAACAAACCAAAAAAGCGGGCCCTTGTTCCAACGTTTCACTTCTAGACTTTTCCAATCTGCAAAAATCAATCACTTGCAAAGTTGTTAGGACTTTAGGGCTTGGATGAAGCATAAAAAATAATAAAATATACAATTGAAAAAGTAATAAAAATCAATAAAATAAGTAAAAAACCACATTTCACTATTTCATTTGTAACTTCATCCAAACATTGCTCCAAACCCTCTTTTTACCTCGATTTTCAACTACGGATTGTGAAGTGCATGATTGATCATTTCATGAATCGTCTCTGTAGAAAAGGTAATCTTCATCTCCTTCATCTTTTTATGGATTAAAAATTGATTTTTGTTGGCTAAAAATGTGCTTTTGGGTTGATTTTTGGGGGTTACCCATGTGTTGAGGTCATTGCAAGTGCCCTATATCGAGACATGCGACGATCTAGGATTATCGCAAGCGCCCTTAAAGCTAGGGTGTGATGACGCCGCACTGTGAGAATGCATAGGCCTACAACGACCACAACCCAAAATTCAAAAGATGAATCCAACAAGGGAAAACCCCCAAGAAATAAAATTATGTTGCTAATCTCTTTTTATGGTTTCTTGGCAGGTCTTCCATAGTTAATATGTTGGAATGGTGCGAGAGAGAGCACGAATAAGAATATTACTTCTCCAGGAATGACCCGAGAATAGTTATGGTCCTTCGACGGTGTGGGTTGTTGAAATTCTTCAAGATCCAGGGTATGAGGGACAACTGAGACTACTTGAGTTCCTAGTTCACATGTGGGATGTGAACGAGCAAGCATTTCATGTGGGTGCCCACACACTCACCATAGATATCGAGGATATTTATTTCCTAATAGGACTGTCTCGTCATGGATCACGGGTGACACTTACAGGTGGTCGGGGTGGCAGTGAGCCTATGAACCACTACATCAGTGAACATTGTGTGTCAGGTACCCAGAAACATAGCGGTAAGGTCTCTATCAGGGATGTCCGCGACTTGCCTCTCCAAACTATCCTCTATACCATTACGCACATGGCAGGGAGTGAAACTCCCCACATGGCTCTACAGAGCTACTTTCAATATGCATTGGAGTGTATGGAGCCTCGAGTCTTCAACTGGTGTGAAGGTGTTCTTAAAAGTATGAAGAAACAACTTACCAAGTGCATAAGTGGTGGGTTGAAACAATTCGGATAAGGGTCAATTTTGGTATCCTTCTTCCTAGAGAGGGTCCCGGTTTTACGCTTGCAGGTAGAGTGGGGTATACCTGCTCCACGGGATCCGAGGAGTAAGAGATGGGTAGACCTCATGGCCCGACATGCATCTGGTCACATCATTAGGTACAATGATGTCTTCTTCGACTAGTTGAGAACTCAAATGATCATGGTCGATGATTATGCATATGTCGGGCAACAACTCATAGATGATTTTAGGGGCTAAATTTCTCCATTGGGCTAATTTTCCATGGTTTTTCCCGAAAAAAGATTAGCAAATTTTCATTTTTTCTAAAAATGATTCGCCCAAATTTCATAGAATAAAATTATTTTACCTTAAAAATCACCAAAATTTTATAGAAAATATATAAAACTCTTAGAATTTTAAATATTTTTACAAAACTATCGCCAAACATATTACATTTTGCATATTAAGGACTAGTACGATTAGCCCAAGTTTCTAAATTTTAATATAAATTTCCATCCTTAAAATCATCCCTAAGGCCCGGGCTAGACTTCCGTGGAGATCCGGACCTAGCTCTTCCTGAAGGTTCCCAATGGGGGGACATAGGTAAGAGGGAAATTTTGTTTATATAATGTTTTAGTTATTTTTAAATATATAAAAGAAAATTTATGTTGTTTATCCAATGACTAATCAAATGC
>ML794069.1:270386-349481 GCA_009831015.1 Picea engelmannii
GGGGGACATAGGTAAGAGGGAAATTTTGTTTATATAATGTTTTAGTTATTTTTAAATATATAAAAGAAAATTTATGTTGTTTATCCAATGACTAATCAAATGCTCTTTGATAATGCATATGTGGGACCTTACCATCCTCCAGGCTCATTCCCTATCCAGAGGCGAGGGGAGAGAGGTGCCGTAGCAGGAGTAGATGTTGTTGACTTTGAGACCATAGAACAAAATCTGGAGGGACTCATAATGAACATCCTAGATGCCTCTATAGAGGATATTCCTAGGCATTATTAGCGCCACACGATGGGCGTGTCTGCATCCATCGATCGATTACTCTGTAGAGTAGCACGTGCAGCCGCATGTTATAGCGAGCACCATCCTTGATGCTCTGTTGTATATGAAGCCATGTGCTTCACATTTTTGATATTTTGGTCTTCGGACAAAAACAATTTTTGTAAACTTTTATCGTTATTAATATGAGGCTCCTACCGGCTTACTTGTTTTATGTATAAAAATATGATTGGATTTTATAAATGTCTCAAATGTATGTCTAACACATAATTAGCCAATGCATCTATTAATGTATTTAGACATCTAGGAATGTGTTGATATTCAATGTAATCAAAATGATGTTCTGAGAGGCGAATTAGTAAATATACCCTTAACAAAGTAGGACTTTGGATAGAATAAACGTTACTCAATTGTAAGACTACTAACTGCGAATCCAGTTGTACAATAAAATGAAAGATTCCAAGTGAAACAACGTCAGTCAATAATTCAATAATTGCACTGTATTTCGCGATATTGTTAATTGCACGACCAAGGAAAACACCATATAGACTAATCAATTCATCCGTAGGTGCATAGATTTCCCAAGCAACAGATGCTAAGTTTTGAGAACTGCGACTAGCTCCATCAACAAAGCCAACATAGGGTAGTGAAGACACTGACATCTAGAAACCAAACACAATGCAAGGTAAGCAATCGAAAGGTGGAACCAAACAACGAAAAAACACACAAGAGTATGATACACTAAAATACACAACACTCATGCAAAAATAATTTAAGCATAGTACTTCTTCAAGTAAAGCCCATTTCTGGGTTCACTCAAAGGGACTCCATCATAATATACTAGCTCATAAGCTCCCTTCTCCAACACTCATTTCACAATATAAGGACCCCGCCACATGGGCTCAAATTTACTGGCCCCTAGCAAATTTTGATCTTGCTCATAAAGAAGAACTAGATCACCTTCAGAAAAAATACATGGCTTGGCATGCTTGTCATATTAGGCTTTAACACGTTTTTGTATTAGTTTCAATAACTAAAGCAACATCACGACATGTTTCTTCTAATTGCATCAAATACAAAAGATGTTCCTCTTCAGTAGAGGTGTTAGGAAGAAGTTCGACGACTAGTTTCAAATATGGTATTTCACATTCAATCGACAAAATTGCTTCGATACCATATACTAATTGGAAAGGTGTGAATCTCGTGGCAGAATTAACGGATGTCCGATAGGCCCATAATGTTGAGAACAACATCGTGTGCCAATTTGACTTATGAATTCCTACCATCCGTCGAAGCATAGTAGTGAGAACTTTGTTAATTGCCTCAACCTAGCCATTGGCCTGTAGATAATAGGGGGTTGAGTTTTCATGGAGAAGACCTAACTTTTCAGTAAGTTCATACATCATAAAATTCTGAAAATGACTTATGTGATCAGTAATGATGGCTTGAGGGACACCAAATCGAGTAATGATATGATTGAATAGGAACAATGCTGCAATTTTCCTGGTGTTATCAAATGTAGGCATTGCCTCGGCCCACTTAGTGAAATAATCCACAACTACAATAATGTATCCATGCCCCCTGACCAAGTGAGGGTTACATGTCATGAAGTCAATGCCCCATTTGGTGAATGGACCAACGGAAACTATAGGGTGAAGAGGAGTAGGGTGAGATCAGATCTTATTGTTATAAGTTTGGCAAGTGTGGCATTTCTCGACGACAATAATGCAATCCTTAAACAATGAAGGAAAAAAATAACCAACTTGTAAGATATTTTGGGCAGTGGCATACCCAGACATATGACCACCACATGCTCTAGAGTGACAACCATTCAAATCTTTCTAAGCTTCATCATAGGTGAGACATCGTCGAAATATGGAATCAATACCACGACGGTAAAGGGTATCACCAAGGATGATGTATTGACAGGCTTGATACTGTATACCATGACGGTCTGTACTAGAAATATCAGGCCGAAAAGTTTGAGTTTAGAGATAGATGATAATATCCCCATACCATACGTGATCAAAACTAATCAGAAAGAGGGTTTTGTCAGGCAAGAAATCCTTTGCCACATTTTCTGTCTCAGTAGAGGAAAGGTCACATATCAATTCGGAAAAAACCAAAGACTTCTTTGACTTGGCGCGTTCAAACTCCAAGTCAAACTCCTAGAGAGTAACTATCCATTTGGAGTACTTGCCCCCCAACAATTTTCGAGTAAGGATATGTTGCATGGGGTTGCAATCAGAAATAACGGTGGTTCTGCATAATAACATGTAGTGATGAAAACGTTGAACAAATTGAACAACTTCCAAGGCCAACTTCTCCACATGTAGGTATTTGGTTTTGGTAGTTATAAGACTTCGACTCAAATAGTATATCACATGTTCATTGTGTGAATCATCCTCTTGGACTAGGACCATAAAAATGGTAGAGTCTGAAGCAGCTAAGTATAGGAAATAATATCAGCTATAGTCAGGGGAAAACAATAGTGGTGTATGGGTTAAGGCGAGTTTCAAAGCTTTAAAGGCTTTGTTTGCAATATTGTCCCATACAAAATCGTAACCTTTCTTGAGGAGTCGATTGAATCCTTTCATTAACTTAGCATAATTGGGAATGAATCAACGTAAAAATTTTGCCTTCCCTTGCAAAATTTGGAGTTGGCATAGCATGGAAGGAGGAGGTAGATTAAGAATAGACTCAACCTTCAAGGGGTCTACCCGAATCCCATGTATCGATACAATAAAACCAAGAAGTCGATCAGATTCCACACAAAAAACACATTTGTGTGGATTCAAACGTATGCGATAATAACGACAACATAGGAAAATGGCCTGCAAATGTGCCAGGTAATCTTGACGACGCATGGAATGTGTGGTAGATCATTGATATAGGGTTGTACAATGTGCTTAATATCATGAAAAGTGTAAGACATAGCGTGCTAAAAAGTCGCACCATCATTTTTGATACCAAAGGGTAATTTCCGGTAGGCAAAGGTTCCCCAAGGGAAAATAAAAGCAGTCTTGTGTTGATCCGTTGGTAAAATATTATTTTGATTATAGCCGGAGAAACCATCCATCAAGGAGAAGATTTCACTCCCGACACAGTCATCAACGATCTGGTCAACAAAAGGGGTTGGATAATTGTCCTTAGGACAAGCTTTATTTATATCCCTATAATCTACACAAATGCGGATCATGCCTTATTTCTTATTTACCGGAACAAGATTGGATACCCAATCGGTCAAAGCCATAGGATAGACATAGCCAACTTTAATAATTTTTTCAACTTCAATCTTGATAGGAGAAACTTTACGTGGATGGACTGGTCGAAGTCTCTTATGAACGAGTTTAGCATCCATATATGTCTTAATCTCATGCACAACAATATCATGATCAATACCTGGCATTTCTTCATAACTCCAAGCAAAAACGTCATAGAATTCTTGAAAAAGGGCTTTATAGGTGTGGACATCATTAGTAGAACATGAGGCACTGATATGAACATTTTCCATGACTCTGGGTTTAATTGATATGTAAATAGGAACGGTAGGTGAAATGTTACTTAGGTTCCCTTCATACAAAACATCGCGTGTTGACTCAGGAACAAAAGAAATAACAAAAATAGTCGATGGAGTCAAAATCCGTTGGTAACTCTCTATGGTATCATGTTCTAGGAAGAGGATAAAACAATGATTCCCATCGTCCCATGGGGTATCTTCCATAGACATGACCATCATGATCATCTCATCAGTAGGAAATATCACATGAAACAGATCAGGAGATGCATCATAGAGAGAAGGAGGAGAAGGAGTTGTCGATTGAATAGCTTGATAAGCTGATTTGACCAGACTTAAAGGCATCCTGTCACTATAACGGATATAATAACCAGAGTTAGGTACTATCCATAGGTCATATGACTCGGGGGTTTCACGAACAAAGGTTGAGATCATGTTAATTGAAGTGACAAAAGGAGGAGGAATATCGAGTGGTGGAATAGGAAAAGTACCCATCAAGGTTGAATCTTTTAAAATACCCACACTGACATTCTCATAACTGGGAGGTGTCTTCGAGATAAAAGGCACGCTTCTAGTATGAGAATCATAATTAAAGAAGGCAAGTTGGTCAACAGTAACAACCTTTCCTTGGTGCGGGAAACGTAACACATGAAAAATGGTAGACACAACTTCACGCATGGAGTCAATCCAACTACGACCAAGTAGAAGGTTGTAATAAAGAGGTGCATCAAAGACCTCAACTTCAACATTGATCGATTTACCTTCTAGCATAATAGACAATGAAGGAAGAACATCGAAAGGTTTAAAACCTATACCATTAAAGGCCTTAAGAGTATTGTGCAACTCGGTAAGGGAAGGAGAGCCAATAAGTAACATACATAATGCAAGTCGAGGCTCCTTCATTAATAACGGTTCGACAAATATTCTTGTTTTCAACAACAACTTGGATCTGAAATGCTAATTGAGGAGGAAGCCTTGGAATATGATCTTCCAAGTCAAATATTATCAAATTGGCATCGGTAGGTGTTATCGAATAAATCGGTAAGTGCAGACACAAACATATCTCCCTAGATTCACCACGAAACTAGAACAAAACAAGACATGATATAAAACTTTCCCTAAGTTTCAATTATCAAGCATACTAACTAACAATAGATAAATGACATACCTTTTAAATGTTGTTTGTCCTCGCTAGTGTCATCCTCTCTCCCTTCCAAGGCTTATGGGATGTTGAACCTGTAAAAAGACACAAGCCAACAAATTGAAAGAAACAACATATACTCAACAAAACCTATGTATGTGATCAAGGAGTCATACAATAAAATAAGACCAATTTTATGGGAAATAAATATATCACTATATTAAAGATATGAAAAGGATAATACAACCAATGCCTTGATGTTGTAAGGTCCCTTCCAACAGTTCCTTGCTTCCCACACACTTCTGCTCCATAGATTCTAAGATCAACAATCTATTTTGACAAAGCAAAGCTCAAAGCCAACAGACAAGCTCCAAAAACTCCAAGCTACAAAACTCAAGAAATTTCCAACTTTTCCAATCTACAAGCTTCCCCATGAGAAATCCTCTCCTTTTAAAGGATGAAAATGATAGGGTGAGGAGGTTAGGATGATCCCAAGAGATCAGGGATGAGACACAGATCTAAATCGATCGGAGGCCACCTCACTCTTGAAGCTTCTATACTAGAACTTTCAAGAAATTCCTTTTTTTCCCTTGTACGAAAATCATCGCACCCTTAACATTGAGCAAACTACAGCAACGTCGCAAGACACTGTGGTGAAACCTACAACGATCCTAGATCGTCACACCCTTAACACTAAGTAAGGTGCGACGATCCCTTTTTCTAAGGTTTTTGACAAAGGAAAAGTATAATTTCATCTCTCTGGAAAAAGTATCTTCATTCTTCTTCAAGGATTAAGGCCATTGATCCTTCTAACAACAAAGGATAGGTTTACATAATTAACGGTCATGGGGATGATGAAAATAATGTGTAACAGAGAGCCCCACAAAGTATGAAGTTAGAACAGAGTGATAACTGAAATAATTTGTTGAGTGTGTGTAGGGAACAAGGAACACGTCGGTCAGAAACCTGCCAACAAACAAGGAAATACAGTACAAGAATATATCATCACTGAGGTAGGCATTCCCATACTCATAATACAAATGAATCAAAGCATACATGTAGACATGGAAATATCCATGTCAAGTAAGATATGTCATGGCCTGATCCAGGTGGATATCGGTGGCCACCCACCTTTTTCGACTGGCTCAAAACAATTTTCTGGCAATTTTGACAATTTACTATTTTTAGCAGGTTTTAACTTCCAGGGCCATTTTGAGGGCCTAAATGAAGGTTTTTTGAGATCGAGGTTCTCAATGATAGCCGAAGGCATGATTGAGCCCCCAAAATGAATCTCCTCAATGATACATTTGCAACGAGCTATCACACGCCTAAAACGGAGATCGTATGCAAAAGTTACGACCCTGGGAAGTTGATGTACTAACTTGCCCAAACGGGGCCCACATGACTTTTGGCGCTTCATCTCCTAGGGTTAGGTTTTTGGATGTCTATGACTTTTGGCATTCTCTTCTATTGTAAAAAGGCCTCTAGAGCCTCATTGTAATTTTCTTCTCACGGATGCGAGTAGCAGCCACATCTCTTCTCAGAGATAAGCTACTAGCGCCCTAGCTAGTTTATTTTGATTCTGTCTATAAGCATATTTCGTTCATTTGTTACTAATGAAATGAATTCTTATTTCCACTGCATCTCTGCGTTTATGTGTATTTCTATATTTCATTGTGTTCCTACATAAATCCGGATCATGGCCACCAAACATACACTATGGATCCATGCCATTATGACTCAAATCTGAACATAGCCACCAAAAATACACTGTGGATCTCCGTGTTAAAGACTCAAATTTGAACATAGCCACGAGACATACACTGTGGATCTATGAAACAATACAATATGAATATACTCCAACACAACCTGAATCTGTCCGAAAATATCCAAGGTCTTCATCTCCACCACTTTATAGTACAAATCTAACCATGCGAATACACGTGCTGAAGTCGAACATGGTAGAAACTACTTGGTTACTAGTCATCAGTGTATACCGTTAACAAGTGCTAGGGGAATCACCATTAATGTCAATGAATCCCAAGGTACACTAGTACAATCCAATAAGTGTGAATTTATGAGTTGAAGTCGAACACTCGGCGAAATCTCCCGATCAGGGGTCAATAATGAAAACCCACTGTCAAAAGCGAGGAAACCTACTATTGGGGCTTGTAAGTTCCAAGGTACCAATTAGTTTCTAAGTCTAATTCCTGGATAATGAGTTGAAGTTGACAGGAAAAGACTCGTCACAGGAGGGCCTTAATGTATCCCCCATCAATGACACTAAATGGGTAACAACATTTGAAGTAGATTAGAGTAATAAGTGATTTGGGATTGACTTAGGGATGGCCGATGCAATAGAAGGCTTAAGGACTGCATAAATGGCTGACGCAATAGAAGGATTTCCCAGTTGAACTTCTCTTTGAACATATTGAGGACACAACAACTGTCTTGGAAACACTAACTCAACAACAGGGATCACAGACCAATTTGTAATCTTATAATGGAGTACGATCAAGAGACAAGAGGATTTTCCAACCTAGACACAAAGTGAGTGAAAGGGTGTCATGTTCAAAAGCGACTCTTCCATAGAATACAGGTTTATATATATTTCTTTCCCAATTTTTCCCCCACCATTTATGGCGAGTACCTCTTTATTTTTATGCAAGCTTGAGGAGGATACCATATGCTTGTAATGTAATCTCATCCTTCGGATGAGTCCTTTGGAGTATGTTTAATGAACCCTAAGAAGGAGTGGTTCGGTCCCATATGGGCCTTTCAATGCTTGTTTTATGAGTCCAAAGAAAGAAAACTCAGGGTTTTTTCATGTTTAGAGAGTCTAAAAAACACTTAAAGAAAACTCCCAGATGTACTTTTTTGTAAGTTAGTCTAAAGAGATTGAAAAAGAGATAAACTACCACTCAACATACATTTTCTTCAAATACCTTAACGAGCGTGAAAAGAACAAGATCGCTCGGTAATATTTTCATGTTTAGAGAGTCTGAAAAGAGATTAAAGTGAACTCCAGGGGGTTCCTTTTTCGTATAACCTTTATGAGTCTGAAAAAGTGATAAAAGTTTACTCGATTATAGTCTCAGGTATTTACGAGCATGAGAAAGAACAAAGACTAAGCTCGGGATTGCTTTCATTTTTACGCAAGCTTAAAACAAAAAAAAACTACGCTTGAGATAGATTTTATTTTTACACAAGATTAAAAAATAAACAAAACAATTCTTGGACCTGGTTTCATTTTTACACAAGCTTGAACCAGCGAAAACTATCCTTGTGACTTCACAAGCTTAAAAACTAAACAAAACTATGCTTGGACATGGTTTCATTTTTACACAAGCTTGAACCAGAGAAAACTATGCTTGTGACTTCCCAATGCATGGTTCATGAATTCGCATGGTTGGTACTTAGCCCCCAGCTTAAGAAGCTAGCGGCTCAACTTCAGCATGAAGTCCAGAGGCTGGAAGCAAATGCCCCCAGAGCTTCATTTCATCCAACTGCAAAGGAGAATGAAATGAAGCTTCAAATATTGAACGAAGGACTTGACTCAAACAGAGAGGGGGGAAAATCTATTTCATTTTTTAACGAGATTTCCACAGAGACAAGAACTATGCTCGAGAATCCAGGTTCAATCCCCAGACCTCTGTTTCATTTTTTAACGAGATTGACACATAAACAAGAACTATGCTCGTAAGATTTGTTTCATTTTTTAAAGAGGTTTCTACAGAGACATAAAAATATCCTCACAGTTGGTTTCATTTTTTAATGAGCTTGAAATCAGAAAACCATGCTCAAAGTTGGTTTCATTTTTTAATGAGATTGAAATCAGAAAACCATGCTCAAATATTCTCTTCTTGATCATGGCTTCCAAGAGGATAGTGCTCTGGAAGGACACCATTTCAAGGGTCAAAACTCAGTCATGGCCTCAAAGAGATCTTCACTTGACAGAAGAAACACACTTTGGAAGGAACTTATGTTGAGGGTCGTGATAGGGGTAAGGAGATTAGGCTCCAATAGCCCCACCGAAGAGATCACCATGTCAACTACCAGATCCAAGTCACAAGAGGATGAGCTTGCAATGAGAGGCTCATATTTATCGACAACTAAAGGCATGGGAGACAACGCCACATAATTTACCTATGGCAGGGGCAAAACCGTCTGCATATATGAACTGTTTAGGGAAGTCATCGAGTTGACGGTCAAGTCAGGATCAACAAACAAAAGTTGATCAATAGTCACCAATCATCCATCGTGCAGGAAATATATCACATGAAAAAGAGTGGACACATTAGCTTTCATGGCATAGACATAGTCTCACCCAAGGAGTAAATCGAAATCCAAGGGGTCTTGGACTACCATGACATTAATAACGACATTTTTCCCTCCCAAAGTTACGGGAAACTGAGTAAGGATACCTAAAGGTTGACCAGTTCTTCTGTTAAAATCTAATATATTCTGCGTAACCAGCACAAGTTGAGGATAACCCAAATCTTGCTAAGCAATAACAGACAAAATACTCACAGATGAACCTTCATCTATCAACGTTTGAGGAACGTCCTAACCACAAACCTGTATAGTAATCTTGAAAGGAATGTGAGAGGGAATATGAGGTCCAGTTAGCACACCCCAATAAAAAAGGATGGCCTCATTACTTGGAGGGGGTTCCACGAGAGAAGGAGGAATACCCCCCAACATGGTAGATTCTGTATCAATGAGAAAAACGTGGGAATCATCAGGTTTACTCTCTAGCGGGAGAGTAGGATCGACTGATAATGACATCAAATCGACCACTTGGGTTTCATTCTTCAAGGGGAGAATGGGGTAAACAGATGGAAATGGATCGATTGCTTGGGTTGCACTCTCTAATGGGAGAGTGGGATCGACCGAGGATGAAATCAGATCGACCACTTTATCAATCGGTTCAACGAAGGACGTGACCAGATTGACTACCTGATCAACCAGACTAACCAATGAAGGGACCAGATTGACCAGTCCATCAACTACAGGTGGGTTAAGAGTAAGGCTGCGGTAAGCAGCTAGAAGTTGAGGCTGGGAAATAGTCATATCTTCCAGTAATTTCGAGGCTTCTTCCATATGAGGGAAAAGGTGAGTTTGATGACTCCCTCTGCATAACATACATGGGAAATTGAGTCTACTTTTCTTCTTCCCAATGGTATCCTAACTATTTGACGGGAGGTCATCAACATGTTGTTCAGAGGTTGACGACATGGGTTGGTGAGGGTGTGGAGACCATGCTTCTATAACCTTGGATAGACCAGGGCAATCTTCAATAATATGTCTACCCTTACAAAGCTTGTAAGGGTACTTGGGATTACGGGTTGTTTGGGTGATCTTGGCATCATCAACACTCCTAGGATGATTATCAGTAACTGGTGGTTTTCCAACATGTCTGGCAGTGGTTGGAAGTTTGGACCCTTTCTTATTTTTCTTCTTCTTAATCTTCCTTTTCTTCTTCTTCTTGTCTACTAGGTTACTAGCTTCAAATCTTTCACTCGGTGAAGAAGATGAAATGAAAGAAGACCTTGCAAGTGGAGAAGGTGAAGGAGATCTTACTAGTGAAGAAGATGAAGGATCAACACGAGGTTGATGTTCTTGGGGGTAAGTGCTTACAACCAAAGCACTAGTTGCATTCGAGATTACCTAAGTGGAAAACAACCATATTGGTAATCTAATTGTGAGACCTGGAAGGCTCAAAGTAGCAATGTGAGGAGGACCAACGTTTATGTAAGAAGGAAAAACAAAAGGTTCACTTGGAGAAGGGGTTCCTTCATTGGTCATTTTGGGAAATGAAGCCATTAAACACAGATCCAAAATAGATTATGCTAGGGAAGATAAACAACAAATGCTAAAAATATAGAAAGCAAGCAAACAAACAAAACCTTCTCACAATGAATGCACTAGTTGGTGATGAAATCCAACGTCGCGAGAACAATGTAAGAAGGGGATGAGATAGAGCGGGTGGAAAAGTTACGTTGACGACCTACTTAATGGACTTATACCCTGGTGCAAGCTCCCACACATAATCATCGGTATACCTTCCAAGGAGCTCGAGTAAGTTTGGCCAACGTCAATTCTAGGTACCGTGAAGACTTGCCCCTCCACAGTCACATTGTGTAAGGACCCTAAAGATATAGGATACTAAGGTTACCAATTACGACTATGATGCCTAGGGAGACAATCAACAATCTTATCCACATGCAAAGGTAGGGTATCTAGCCCGAAATCAACTCGAGAAGGTCTCAATGGGATTTTCTTCTCAAGTGACCCCCAATAATACACGCAATCTCTACACTAAGATCGACAATGCAGGGTGAGTAATTCTTCCAGTCCTAATGCGAACTCATGATTCACCCTTGTGTTAGAAGGGCTTCTGAGGATAAAATGTAGCAAGTGGATTTAAACTATCCTTATCACAATATACTATGTTTGTTTGATAGATTTGGAAAGTTATCTTTCACACATATTCCAAAGCCCTACACCCTAAGCTAATGTAGATTTGCTACGAGAAAATATAAAAATGTCTAATTAATTTTTATAAGCGCTTTATTTTAAGGTTGTTGTTTACTCAAGAGGAAAATGGCATGGACTAAATGATGTTTTGACCGACTCTAAACAATGCAAAGAAATGAGAATGCAAATATTTCACTTCGATGAAAACTATATTACGAGAAGGAGAAAACATTTATCATTCCTAGATGCACAATGTCCCAAAATTTTATTAAACTCATCAATATCAAGATTCTCAAGAACTGAGACAAAGATATTGTACACCAATACACGATTCTCCCCCCCCCCTGACCATGAGGGGGAATTTTTTTTAAGAATTCAAGACCAAAAATGCCAAAAACCATGCAATTTCGCTACTTCAAATGCAAGGATACCCCCAATCTAATATAAAGCAAGAAATTAAATTTTTTGTTTCAAAGATAGCTAAAAGCAATAGTGAATCTCTAAAAAAGAAAACAACCCAAACAAATTTTCTCTTTTAACACGAACTATTCAGAGAAATAAGTGTTCTTTCACTAAACAATTCTAAATAAAAACAATGTTTTGTAACTGAAAGACACTCAAAAGCAAGAGATCAAATCTTTCAAAAGAAAACAAGCTAAAACAGAGCAAAGATGGCTAAAAACAGACTCAAAATTTTCAAGCATATTGTAATCATACCTAACAAATCACCTCAAACACTTATCATAGATCTGGGTAAGGAAAACCACCAAAAGCTAAAAAATTTCACAATTGTTGCGGGCTACCAGCCAACACAGTGCGACTATCCTAGATCGTCGCAGGCTAGAGAACAAATACAGTGCGACGACACCGCATTGTGTCAAAAAGTAGGGTGTGTCGATCCTATATTGTAGCACTATCTCTCTAAGTAGGGTGTGACAATCAAAGGAAAAATGGAAAAAATAAAAAGCAAGAAGGTTTTTCCAGTGAAGTTTAATAGTCAGAGAATCAATTTGGATCTCTCAGTGACTTAGAAAATAGAACCCAGGAAATCATAGAAAGAAATAAAGACAATCTAGGAAAATAATCCGTTGCCCAGTATGGTCGCCAATTTTGTTATCGAACAAATCGGTAAGTGTGGACATAAACAAATCTCACTAGTTTCACCACAAAACTAGAACGAAACAAGACATGATATAAAACTTTCCTTAAGTTTCAATTATCATGCATACTAACTAACAAGAGATAAATGACATACCTTTTAAATGTCGTTTTCTCTCGCTAGTGTCATCCTTTCTCCATTCAAAAGCTTATGGGATGCTGAACCTGTAAAAAGACACAAGCCAACGAAGTGAAAGCAACAACGTATACTCAACAAAACCTATGTATGTGATCAAGAAGTCATACAATAAAATAAGACCAATTTTATGGGAAAGAAATATATCACTGTATTAAAGATATGAAAAGGAGAATACAACCAATGCCTTGATGTTGTAAGGTCCCTTCCAATAGTTCCTTGCTTCCCACACACTTCTGCTCCATGGATTCTGAGAGCAACAATCTATCTTGACAAACCAAAGCTCAAAGCCAACAAACAAGCTCCAAAAACTCCAAGCAAAAAAACTCAAGAACTTTCCAACTTTTCCAATCCACAAGCTTCCCCATGAGAACTCCTCTCCTTTTATAGGATGAAAAGAATAGGGTGAGGATTTTAGTATGATCCCAAGAGATCAGGGATGCGACTCAGATCCAAACCGATCGGAGGCCATCTCACCCTCGAAGCTTCTATTCTAGAACTTTCGAGAAATTCCTCTTTTTCCTTCGTACTAAAATCGTCACACCCTTAACACTAAGAAAACTACGACAACATTGCAGGCCACTATGGTGCAACCTACGACGATCCTAGATCGTCTCACCCTTAACACTAAGCAAGGTACTACGATCCCTTTTTCTAAGGTTTTTGATAAAGGAAAAGTATAATTTCATCTCTCTGGAAAAATTATCTTCATTCTTCTTCAAGGATTAAGGCCATTGATCCTTCTAATGACAAAGGATAGGTTTACATCACTAACATTCATAGGGGTAAAAAAAATAATGTGTAGTAGTAGGATAAATTCCACCAATGGCCTTTAACAATGCCTTCCGTTGAGTAGGACAACTTTGAAGGACTTCGAGAGCCGACATCGCAGAGGGTGGTTGCGCAAGGTATTCTACAATACTGTAGTTTTGGGCAGAACATGCATGAGGATTGAATGAATACTTTTGAACAATGCCCTTGGGAGAAAGGAGAAGAACTGTATCGAGAGCCGGTCGTTCGAGATGAAGAGGACCGTTTGGAGGTGAATTTGGGGGAGGAGGTTGAACCAACGAAGGTGGTATATCATCAACTTTCTTTTTCGATGGAGAGTAATCTTTGGCTTGAGTCATGACTGCAACTTCATTTTTGTTGGAGTCACCAATACACATAAGGACATAAGATGAGGTAGAAGGAGAAGGTTGGTCATGAATGACCAATTGGGATTTCTTTTGAGAAGGAAACCACTGTGACAAGACAACAGGTGTAGAAGGCTTCCCGGTCCCTTGCAAGAACTTAGTAACCTCAACGTGTCGAGGATAATCTTTCGTATAATGGTCATCACCACATATAAGGCAAGGGTAACTAGGTTTAAGTTTATCTTTCTCATCAACGGGCTGCATTTTGGACTTCTCAGATTGATGATTATTATTTTTGTCCTTCTTATTCTTACCCTTCCCTTTCTTTTTATTTTGATTTTTATAGGTAGGTGTAGATTGAACCAAATTAACTTCAGAAGTTTTACTAGATGGAGTAGGAGTAAGAGTATTTTGTACATTAGAAGCAGTAGACTTGGGATTGGTGGGACTGGAATGTGTGTACTGAGACTCAACATAAAAGGTGCCAATCACACCATCAACAATATGAGAAGCTACTGGATGTGTTGGGGTAGGATTCGTAGAAGGGAGAGGAGTGTTAGGGATCAAGTCATAAAGTGTGCCTGTTTGTGAATAAACAAGATCTAGATATTGAGCATGACTAAGCACCTACTCTTCAATGACGACACATCCCATGGCCACATCACAGGCTATGGGCCCAATGAGTGATTTGGCAAACCACTGAGCCAATAGTTGATGAGGAAGGGCAACTTTGATTAAGTGTCTTCTCCTTATCCACCCATGGATATGATCAGAAATATGAGTGGAAGAGGATTGTTTAAAAGAACTTAAAATTTTGGTTCCTGTCTCATATCGAATTGGCAACTGATAATGTGTTAAGAAATCCATGGCTAGGGTATTAAAGTCATTAAATAAACCTCATGGTAACTCAATGTACCATTTGGCTGTCGAAGCCATGAGTGTTTGTTGGAAAAGTTGTAATCTTATGGAGTCATCCATCAATGAGTTGGATGAACACCAAAGATGGAAAGTCATAACATGATTATTCAGGTCTTCTCCCGATAGACTGTCAAATTTAGGAATGTCAGATGGTAATTTGGCTAGGATGATAGGCCAATAAGGAGAGTGAAAAATAGGATCATTGAAAATCCTAGACAAATTCAGTAAATCCAAAGTGGCAAGAAAAGGAAACTGTTTGTTCACTTGAGGAAACTGGTAGTTTTGGGGAGGAAGTCCCGTAGGTATACCAATAGGACCATAAGCGGTCTGTAGATAGTTAGACAATCCTGGTAGATTCGGTTGTGGAGGGTGTTGATTAACATTAAGTATTTTCCCTTGGAAAGGAACATTAGACTGAAAATTTTGACCCCAAGTAGGATTCATAGAACCTGGATACGACTGGCTGAGATTAGGGGGTACAAAAGAATTAACTTGAGGATGTTTCCCCCTAGGCGGTTGTTGATTCCCTTGGAAATGAATATTCCAAGGTTGATATTGTAACACATGTATATTTTGTCCATAAACTAGGTTATGGCCTCCAACTTGATGTTTCCCCCCAAGTTGAGGTTTTCTCCCAACCTGAGGTTGCCCCCCAAATTGAGGTTGCCCCCCAACTTGAGGTTGACCTCCAACATGAATCTGAAAACCAAAAGTGACAGCATGAATGGTGCCTCCAACTGGATTGGAGCCACTAGGGATAGGATGATTATATCCTCCAAACAAAGGTGGAGGAGGAACGTAAGGCCCTCCAGAGAGAACCTGGGTAGGTGTAGGAACAAACTGACTAGAAACATTATACCCAGGAGGAACAAAAAGTCTAGACCCTTCGGATGGATTCTGAGTAGGAATAGAAATGGAAGTGTTCAAAGCATTATACCCAGGGGGAAGTGACGGATTTGGTCTAAGTGAAAGTGGTTTTCCAATAGGAGATTGAGTGATAACCACATTTTCGGTAGAAACGGTCGTGGCTTGTGGGACAATAGTATAATGGGCCATTTGGAGAGGAAGAATTGAGTGAGAACCAACCAACAATTGGTCTGAAACTATGGTGACATTACTGGTGGTGCCAGTAAAATGGTCAAAATGTACTGTATAGGTAATATACATCTCATGCATGTGTGATGCCATAGGTTGATTAGAACTCGTTCCTAGTGCACCATAAAGATCACATACTGAAGAAGGGGCAGAACTAGGGTTAAAAATTCCAGAAGTGTGAGCCAGGGTTCTAAATGATCCACTTTGAAAAAGTGGATCATCTACTCCAGATCTTGTGTTAGGTCCAGTAGGTACTTCAGTATTGTCAACAACAACAATTTCTCCCAACGAGTTCATCCAGAGAAAATGTGCGTCTTGTCTAATACTCAATAATGGATTTGGGGGAAGTCAGAATGCTTCTAAAGAATATGAAACAATTCAAAATCCCTCTAAAGAGTGTGAACTTCCAACTTGTGAGGCTACTTCGTTATTGACTGCTCCCTCAGGAGAGCCTTCCAGTGATTTAGGAAGCAAAGGAAGGTAACCTTCCAGATCTTTTCCCATGCATCCTATGTGAACGACGAAGGCTGATGTTGGCCGAACCAAATAAAGAATGAAATAAATCTATGGCCAACTAGAGAAACAAACAACACTCACTAATAAAATCTAGAAATCAAACGAAGAAAACAAACCTTCTTATTTCGAAGTCACTAGTTGGTGATGAAATCCAACGTCGTGAAATCAAGACAAGAAGGGGCTAGGATAAAGTGGGTGGAAAAGTTACATTGACAACCTGCTTAATGGACTTACACCTTGGTGCAAGCTCCCACACATAATTGTGGGTATACTCTCCAAGGAGCCCGAGTGAGTTTGATCAATGTCGATTCCAAGTACCGTGAAGACTTGCCCCTCCATAGTCACCTTGTGTAAACACCCTAAAGATATAGGCTACTAAGGTTATCAATTATGACAATGATGCTCGGGGAAGCATTCGACAGTCTGATCCACGCGCAAAGGCATGGTATCTAGCCCTAAATCAACTCGAGAAGCTCCCACACATAATCATGGATATACCCTCAAGTGACCCCCAATAATACGGAAAATCGCTACACTAAGACCAACAAAGCAGGGTGAGTAACTCTGCCAGTCCTAATGCGACCTCATGATTGTCCCTTGTGTTAGAAGGGCTTCCCAGGAAAAAATGTAGCAATTCGATTTGAACTCTCCCTATCACAATAAACTATTGTGTGTTTTTATGCTTTGGAGAGTGTGCCTCACAACCTATTCCAAAGTGCTACCCTAGCTAATGTTGAAGAGAATTTCTAGAAAATAAAAGTTGCTAATAAATTTTAAAATTACGCTGTAATTTAAAGGCTATTGTTTACTCAAAAGGGAGACGAGAATCAAAACTGATGATGTTGTGACCTTGACCCAATAAAATGCAAGAAGAGATGAATGTGAAATCTTTCAATTCAATGAACTCTAATTACAATAGGGAGAAGGTATTTGTTTTGAAGTACAAAAGCTACGAAATACAATTTCTCAATTCTTGAATGAACAAAATCCCAAACAATCATGAACTTCAAAATTTTCCAAATTCTCTCTCAATCAAGTATTTTGAATGCAATAATTTTCTTATGAAAGATTACTAAAAAGAATAAATGACTTCAATTTTACCTTTCCCAAATGAAATCAGATATGTAATGACGAAAGGAAAGCATAATCCAAGAAAATTAACACACTCTCAACACAATTCCCAAATCAAACTTGTAATGTAGAAAAAATGAAAAACATAAGAAAGCCTTTCGTCAAATGTAAACAAAAATGTATTTCAATCAACAAATAATCTGGAAAGTAAAATCAATCCAAAACCTCAAATAAATCAAAGACCCTTTGTCAAACAAGCACTCAGATCAAGATCCAAATATTATACCCTTGCGACAAGAATCCAAAGGAAAACTTGCAAAATTTACAAAGAAAGACTTTCAATCACTGAAAACCAATCAAATGCAAGCTTTAAACTCACAAATCAATCAAACATTGGTATCAAAAGTTCATCCCAAACAATTGAGAAAAAACTAGGTGAAAAAAGAAAAATTGACTCACTCCAACAATTCCTACAAGAATCGTCACAGGTTGGCAGTGGGGCACAGTGCGATGAGCTAAGGTCGTCACAAGATTTCAATAGAGCACAGTGCGATGTCGATGCACTAGTTTTCACAAGTAGGGTGCAATGTCAGAGGGTCATCACAGGTTGTCTATATAGTACAATGCGACGATCTTTGTAACTAAGGAAAAAATGGAAGAAAGACAAAAAAATCTAATTGAACTTTCAGATCCAGGGAGTCTAGATGGATCACCCACAGACTCATAGAATGAATTCGACCAAACAAAGGTAGGCTAAAAGAAAATAAGAAGGAAAAAACCCAAAGGAAGTCATATCCTTAGTATGGTCGCCAATTTTGTTATCGGATTAATCAGTAAATGCGGGCATAAACAGATCTCCCTAGATGCCACTGGAAACTAGAACAAACCAGAACAAAATATAAGACTTTCCCTAAGCTCTAATTATTGAGTTTACTAATTAATAAGAGATAGAAAACATACCTTTTAAATGTCGTTTCCTCTTTCCATTTCCATCCTAGCTCTATTCCAATGCTCCTGTGATATTGAAACTGCAAGGGAACACAAGCCAACCAAAGTGAAAGAAACACAATATACTCAACAAGAACCTATGTATGTGATCAAGGAATCATACAATAAAACAAGACCAGTTTTATGGGAAAGAAACATATTGTTGTATTATATTAAATGAAAAGTGGAGAATACAAACAAAAGCCTTGATGTTGCAAGGTCCCCTTTCAATGGCCTTTGCTCCAACACACACACTTGCTCCAAATCCTTTGAATGAAGAAGATCCACCATGTAGCTTGTAGAACTAAAGTAAAGCTCTCAAGAGGAAGAAAAACTCTCCATAAAAATCTTAGCCTATTCAACCTTAGCCTTTTCCATGAGAGATACCTCTTTATATAGTGTGAAAGAGAGATGGATGAGGATATTAAGATGATCCCACCAAATCAGAAAAACGAGTAAGATCCAAACTGTTCGGAGGCCACCTCATCTTCTAGAAGATCCCCTTCTAAAACATTTGTGAAGTTCATTTTTTCTTTAGATTTTAACATCGTCACACCCTAGACATAGGGCAGCTCGTGGATATGTCGCAGTATAGCTCTAGAGAAGGATGCGACAATCAAGGATCATCGCACCCCATGCATATTGCAGGGTACGATGACCTTCTTTAATAGGGTTTTTGAGAAAGAAAAGCAACTCACTCTCTTCATGGAGAAAGACTCTTTTATCTTTTCAGGGAACATGAAAACATGTTGTCAGTGGATCACTGGGGTGAACAAAATAATGTGTAACAGTCCTTAGACACACAACTTTTATTAATGAGGGAAAAAATATTACATCAGAGAAACGTGAGGGTTGAGGGCCAAAGCTCCACCTCACGTAGAATAACAAATGGGTTTAAATACCCCAAAAACTATAACCAAAAATACCATTAACTAGAACTAATTAGAACTAACTAAAAACTAACTTGGACACCTCACATAATCACGTGAGCATGTAGGTGTTTGTTTACATTAATGTTTTATTAAATAAATCATTTTTTCACTAAAACATATTTTGGATCATAATTTCTAACATGTGATTGGAAAAGTATAGCAATTTGATTAAGCTAAAGAGTGGGAGCATGACAATGTGGAATATATATATGTTTTTGAATAATATTAATTTACATTATTTTTAATGATTTAGTGTAGAGATGGATCTATGTGTATGCATGCTAGCATTTTTTATTATTTAGTTTATTTATTATATATAATTATTGGTTTTTTTAAATTGTTTTTTTCAATTGTTTTCCATCTTAATTTATAAACCTTACACATATTTAGTTACAAAATGCATGATCCGAAATGGATCACTATATAATTTATCATCTATTTTAGTACTTTTGAGGTGGAAAAATTGGAGATAAAAGGCTAGCATGGCCCATTTTAGGGGTAGGTCTTGTTTTGGTGATTTAGGGTCCTAAAATTTTCATGTGTTTAAGACATTAAATTACTATTTTGGGAGTCAAAAATTTCTGAACAAAGTTTCCATCCTCTCGACATTGTTCAGAGATTTCTATCGGCACAAAGATCACCTCAATCAAAGCTTGTATTAGGATGTTATTCCTCTCGCAAATTAACCTATGCTATTGGCCACCATGGTACCAAGTGGATGCCATGTTGGCTCCCATTACTCACACATGTAGAGATAGTTGGGTGTTGACTTCCAAGAAGATTCTAAATGGTCCAAAAAAATAACCCTATTTGGGAGTTGAGGCATACAAACACTCTACCTGATCCAGGTGGATATCGGTGGCCACCCACCTTTTCCAACTCCCTCAAAATAGTTTTTTGGCAATTTTGGCAATTTACTATTTTTAGCAGTTTTTAACTTCTGGGGCCATTTTGAGGGCCTAAATGAAGGATTTTTGGGATAGAGCTTATCAATGATAGCCAATAGCTCTGATTGAGCCCCCAAAATGAATCTCTTCGGCGATACCTTTCCAACGGGCAATCATGTACCTAAAACAAAGATCGTATGCAAAAGTTATGACCCTGGGAAGTTGATGTACTAACTTACCCAAACGGGGCTCACATGACTTTTGGCGCTTCATCTCCTAGGGTTAGGTTTTTGGATGTCTAGAGTTTTTGACATTCTTTCTTATTGTAAAAATGCCTAGGTTTTTGGATGTCTAGAGTTTTTGACATTCTTGTTTATTGTAAAAATGCCTTCAGAGCCTCATTGTAATCATCTTCTTGCGAATGAGCACAACCGTCACATCTCTTCTCAGAGATAAGCCGCCACCATTCCAACAAGCTTGTTTTCCACTGCATTTTATAGTTTCAGCTTATTTCCTTAGTGAATAGAAAACCAGTTTTACTGTATCTCTGTTATTTTTTGTTAAGCATCTTTTAATAATCTGTATTCATTTAGTTCTGCTCATAAAATCTGGATCAGTGGTATCAGAGCGGTCTTCTCCTTGTCATCTTAATGCATGTCCCCAACGAGGTCAAATTACAAAGAATTGGGTCTCAAGCTTATTTATCTTGAGGACAAAATATCTCACATGCCCAAGCGACCTCTCATGGCAGGAGAAAAGAAAGATGACGGGATAGGAGATCCTTTCAAAATGTTGCTTGAAGAAGCTCTCATGCAACATAGGAACAAGATGATGGATAGTTTCATGCAAATCCTTTGGCGACTACCAACAGGTGATGCATCTTCCTCGAGCAGAGGTGCTGCCCCCTTCAAGGTACAAATCAACTTTGATATTCCTATATTTGAAGGTCATATAGATGCAGATGTTGTAGACAAGTGGTTGAATCTACTAGAAGGGTATTTTTCTATCCATAACTTTTCGAATAGAGAAAATATTACTTTTTCACTCCTCAAAGTCGTTCCCCATGTCAAAGATTGGTGGGAAGCTTTCTATGAGAAAAAGGAAACAGAGGAACCCTCATTATTTATAGTCACGACCACCTGGGAATCCTTGAGGGATGCTATTAAGGAACAATACTACCCCGTCAAAAGTTATGACGACTTGTATACCAAATGGACCACATTTCGGAAAGAAAGAGACCAAGCAGTGTCAGAGTTCACAAATATATTCCATACATTGTGCTCCAAGCTGGGTATCAAATATTCCGAGTGACATTTGGTGCTCAATTATTGCGGTGCTCTGCATATATACATCCAGACCGAAATGGAATTTATGGACATAACTTTCTTAGGCGTGACATACTGATATGCCGTCAAAATTGAGCAGAAGCTCAAACAAAAGACATAGAAATTTGGGCCTGGGAACCCCTCATAGAAAAATCCAAGAAGGGGCAACCCCAACCCATAGAAAAAAGGATAGAACAAAGATGGATAGTATCAGGACAACCAGTCCAAGCTTCAAGCAAATAAGGACACCAGAAAGACAAAGAAAGATACCGGGAAGTGGTGTGACTTCCATAAGAGCCCTTGGCATAACATTGCTGACTGCTACTCAAAGCAGTTGTTGGTGGATGGAGTGAAAGCCTCTGAATCAAAACCAGAAAGGGGAAGACAAATCATTGACATGGAACCCAGTGCCACTGTTGCTACTACCAAGCTCCATTCTGGTGAACCAGACGAGCCAAAAGAAGGCAAGCACCTCTTCCATTCACATATGTGGGTAAAAGGTACCCCACTACACTTCATCATTGATAGCGGTAGCAAGAAGAACATCATCTCAGAAGAGGTCATCAAGCAGTTGGCCTTGCCGACAACATCACACCCACAACCCTACACCATTGGATGGCTCTGCCAAGGAAGTGATCTCCACGTTAGCCAACAGTGTCGACTATCATACGACATCAAGCCCTTCAAATACGAGATATTGTGTGATGTTGCTCCTCTCAAAGTTTGTAATGTTCTTTTGGGCCAACCTTATTTATAGAAACATCATGTTATATATGAGTCTAGGCCTCGTAGTGTTATGATTACTTTGGAAAGGAAATTGTATAGGATACTCGAGGCAGTCCCTTCTAGTACTACTTCCTTGATCTCTGCCAAGTAATGCAGGAAGGTCATCTCTCAGACTGAGAAATTTGTCTTCTTCGTGATTCTCTCTCAGAGTGAGTGAAAGATCATAGCCACATCCAAGGCCTCCGTGATCGATCTCTCCACACAACAGAAGCAAGTGGATAAGGTTGTGGAAGAATACTCATATATCTTCTCCTCTCCTACCGGGGTACCTCTGCACTGCCAGGTCAAGCATCCCATCAATATGACCCCAGGTGCAACACTACCCAATGGGCCAGTCTACTGTCGCTCTCTATTAGAAAAAGAGGATATCAAGAGGCAGATCTAAAAACTACTCCACAAGGGGAACATACGTCCCATCTCATTGCCTTGTGGGAGCCCAATCATGTTGGTGTAGAAGAAACACGGGACCTGGTGACTCTGCATTGATTACTAGGCTCTGAATAAAATCATAGTCTGAAACCAGTACCCGATTCCTCGAATCGACGACCTCCTTGATCAGCTCACAGGGGCCAAATACTTCAGCAAGATTGATCTGAAGTTTGGCTACCACTAGTTCCCAATAGAACAAACATATGTATGGAAGACTGCCTTCAAGTCAAAAGAAGGTTTTTTTGAATGGATGGTCATGCCCTTTGGTTTGAAAAATGCTCCAACAAATTTTATGAGGATGATGGATGATATCCTATGACCTTTCACCAATAATTTTGTAGTGGTGTATCTGGATGACATTCTCATCTACAAAAAGACTTGGGCGGAACACTTGCAGCATATTCAGTAGGTTCTGCACACCCTGCAACAACACAAACTATATGAAAACTTGGAAAAATGCTCCTTCGGCATGGACGGGGTCCATTACTTAGGCTAAATCATTTATCGGCATGGTGTGCATGTGGATCTAGTCAAGATCCAAGTCATTCATGACTAGCCAAGCCCAACGACACTCATTGAACTTTAGAGCTTCTTGGGCCTCACCAATTTCTATCACAGGTTCGTGTTCAGATTATCTTATATTGCATGGGCCCTTAGCCAAGTAACCAGGGGTGGAGGTAAGGAAAAATTTGCGTGGGTCCTGTCCCAAAAACAAGCCTTCAATGACTTGAAGAAGCGTTTGTGCTCATCCCCAACACTTTCATTACCGGACCTGCAACATCCCTTTGAGATCGAGACATATGCTTCAGACTATGTTGTGGGCGTTGTTCTCACTCAACACGACCACCTCGTGGCATATCATAGTGAGATACTATCATATGCTGTCCATAAGTACCCTAATTACAACAAAGAAATGTAATCCATTGTGCAAGCCTTCTGCCAGTGGAGACATTACATTCTTGGAAAGGAGACAATCATCCACACTGATCACAAGACACTACAGTTCATGTAGACCCAAGGAAAATTGCAGAATGACCACCATCAAAAGTGGTCCACATACTTACAGTAGTTCCACCTCAACATCAACTATAAAACATGAAGTACAAACTGAGTTGTTGATTGCCTCAACCAACCTCTGGTCGTGACACTCACCATGGTGCTAGAATCATGCGACCACAAGACCTTCGAATGCCCCCACCTCCACGAGATAGGCCCCAACTTCTCCACCACCTACTAATGTTGGGTGCCAACTCAGTGATCGCTAATTTTCATCTTCAAGACGGGTTGTTGTGTCATCTGGGCCATCTTTGTGTTCCATCAAGAGAGCACACAAAGATGATTTGGGAATCTCACTATAGTTAGGTGGCAAGACACTTTGGCATCGAAAAGACAGTGGCAGTATTGCATAATCATTTCTACTGGTCGAAACTTCGACAAGATATCGACAATTATATCAGGTCTTGCACCGCCTGCGCTATTGCCAAACTAACCACTAAGAAACAAGGCTTGTACACCCATCTTCCTACTCTTGACAGGCCATGGGAATCCATCTCAATGGACTACATGTTGAGCCTCCCATCCACCAAGTGGGTAAATGACTGTGTTTTTGTGGTTGTTGATCGCTTTTCCAAGATGGCGATTCTAGTCGCTTGCAAGAAAAACATCACAGCAGAAGCCACCGCCAAGATCTTCTTTGAATGAGTATGGGTACATTTTGGGATCCCACAAACCATTATCTCAGACTGTGACAGTTGGTTCCTCAACACATTCTGGTTGAGCCTCTGGTCACTGTTGGATACCAAGATCACCAAATGCATTGCCTTCCACCCCTAGACAAATGGCCAAACTGAGGTCGTCAATTAGATGATCGTACATATCATGTGCATGTACAATTCAAAACACCCCTGCACATGGGATGAGAGTCTTCCCTATGTCTAGTATAGCTACAACCGAGCCCTGCATAACTCAATTGGCCACAACCCCTTTTAGGTGGGGGTGGGATTCCAACCATTGGGCCCCATGGATGTTGCATTACCCCTAGTGACCACCTCGGTCGAATCACCCCTTGCTCCACCAAAAGATGACAAAGCCACCCAGTTCATTGAACAGATCCAACACATTCAACAACAGGTTCAGGATATTCTACAAAAGTCTCATGCCAAGTACAAGCAATGACATGATCAACATTGGGTGCCACATAAGTTTCAGGTGGGAGACAGTTGGGTTGCACTTGTAGAAAGAATGCCTTACATGGCCCCATCAGAAGCTTCTCCCAATCCATTATGGTCCATACACCATCACCAAGGCTGTGGGTGACAATTCCTTTGATCTCAACATTCTACCTTTCCTTGGCCTGCACCTAGTCTTCAATGTGGCTCTCCTTCGACCATATTTCCCACCATTATTGGACACCTCAGAGATAGAAGCGTAGTTGACACCAACAAAGCTCAACCTTGAATGTATGCAATATAAATCTAGTGATCATATTTTGGACACATAGATCAGGGGAACTTGACAGTAAAGGATCCATCTTTATCGAGTCGTCAAAGAAGGGCAACTCCTGCACCAAGGAAAGTGGCTCACTCGGGGCCAAATTCAGTAGAAATTTCCTCATCTAATGGGGGAAATCAACACAATGGAGACCATTGATTCTTAAGAAGGGAGGATTGATCTAGGTGGATATCGGTGTCCACCCACACATTCCAACTCACTCAAAACAATTTTCTTTCAATTTTGGTAATTTACTATTTTTAACAATTTTTAACTTTCGGGGCCATTTTGAGGGCCTAAATGAAGGTTTTTCTGGATCGATATTCTTGATGGTGAACAAAGGTTTTTATTGAGCCCCCCAAATTAATCTCCTCGACGATACCTTTCCAACGTGCCATCGTGTGCCTAAAACGAAGATTGTATGCAAAAGTTACGACCCCAAGAAGTTGATGTACTAACTTACCCAAACGGGGCCCACATGACTTTTGGCACTTCATCTCCTAGGGTTAGGTTTTTGGATGCCTATGGTTTTTTATAGTCTCGTTTATTGTAAAAATGCCTTCAAAGCCTCATTGTAATCATCATCCTGGGAATGAGCGCAACTGTCACATCTCTTCTCAGAGATAAGCCACCACCATTCCAACAAGTTTGTTTTCTGCTGCATTTTACAGTTTCAACTTATTTCCTTATTGAATAGAAAACCAATTTTACTGTATCTCTATTATTCTGTGTTAATCATATTTTAACATTCTGTATTCATTTTTTTCTTCTCATAAAATCTGGATCACTACCCCCGACCTTAAATGACTATTAGGAGATGCTAAATATTGGGCCGCTATGAAAGAAGGGGGTTCCATTCTTGTGTATTAATTTATTATTCCATTGTTAAGAAGGGGTAAGGGAGTGGGATATTAGAGAAAAATAAACTAAGTATAAGACCCTGCAACAAGCATATAGACCATAATTTCCATGGCAACTCCATAGTGAGTTTACATTTCTTTGTATTTGCATTTCAGAATTAAGAAGAAAAGATCAAGGTATAGTCCTCACCTTTTGGGGTTTTCCCATAATGGGTTTCCCAAGGGGCATATTGTGTTCGTTGTGTGAATTGTATGGTATTTGTTTTATTATTTTGTACTCTAAGCTAGTAATATTCAATCTTAATCTTAAGTAAAACACTACATAACAAAGAGTTTATGGAAACTTGCATGATTTGTTGTGAAGAACTATTCCGGTGGAATATCCATGGAAGTTTATAGATCATATTGGTATCATAGCAATTTTCTTTGGTGTTTTTGTCGAAAATCATAGTATCTAGGAATTAGATTAAATAAATAAGTCTTAAAACCCAAGAATGGTGGATTGGAGTATAGTAACAATCCAAGGTATGATTTTAAGGAGTGGTTTCCAAATATGGAAGCACTTGTTGTTGAAATATCTCACAACATGGAAATCCTCATGGAAACTCCCGAGAGAAAGTTTGGACCTTTCAAGGAGTTTGGTAGTTCTAACTGAGAAGGCGGCTCAGATGAAAAATTTGGAGATAAAGAATACCCCAAAAAGGAGTTGAAAAAGGAGCTAGAGAAAGAGAGACTAAGTTCCAACATCAATTCTTCCCAATATTTGTTTAAAGTGGAAGTGAAAGTGGACATCAAACCCTATCAAGGAGAGATTAATGCTCTATTTAATCAATGGTTCCAATTCTTCAAAGTCTATTTCAATGTTCATAAAATAGGAGAAGAGAAAAATATATCATTTTCCCAATTGAAGTTAGAGGGCCATGCCCAAATTTGGTGGGAAAGGCATAAAGAGATGCTTAGGTTGAAGGGTGATCCAATGTTAACTAAGTGGGAGGTATTTAATACCCTCATTAAGTCCCAATTTTACCCTACTGGGTTCAAAGAGGACCAATGGATCCATTGGAATTACTTCTAGTAGAAGAAAGCGTAGAGTGTACAAGAGTACACCACTGAGTTAAGAAAAAAAACCATTATGTCGGGAATATCTCCCAAGAACTTGGATATACTCCTAAAGTATCTAGGTGGCCTCCATAGTCATTTAAGGAGGAAAGTGTTTCTCTTTAAACCTAGGACCATTGATGAGGCCTATGTGTAAGCACGATATTTTGAAAATAAGAACAAGATGAAAGGACAACCAAATGGTTCAAAACATAAATACCACCCAGACACTTCAAAAGAGGGAAAGAAGAAGTGGAAAGGAAAGGATAAGAAAAAAAAAACCACTGCACATTAGTAAAAGGATCCAAGCAACCACTAAGCAACCACTATAACCATTGTAATATCTATTGTCATACTGAAAATAAGTATTGGAAGCTATATTCAGATCTTAATCCAAAGAAATGCAAGAAGGTGGAAGAGAAGAAGAACATGCTTTCTATGGATGTAAGAAACCAAGTTGATAGAAGCTCGAATGAAAATATTGTTTGCATTACAATGTAGAATGAGGTGAACTTGAGTAACCTCCATCTCAAGAAAGGGAAGGAGATTACTAAACTCTTCTATATCAAGATCCAAGTCTAGAAGAAAAATGTGGATGGTCTATTTGATTCTAGTTCGCAAGCCAACCCCGTAGCAAAGGATCTTGTAAGTAAGACTAGATTGGAAGTTCGTGACCATCCTCACCCATACCCATTAGGATGTGTAAATAAGGAAGAAAAAATCAAGGTCACTAAGTAGTGTAAGATAAATTTTTCTATAAGTGTAAACTATATTTATGAAGTGTAATTAGATGTAGTACAACTTGATGTGTGTGGTGTAATGTTTGGAAGCCCCTACATGTACATGAGGGATGCGATCTTCATGATGAGAGAAAACAAATACTACTTGATCAAGGATGGTAAGTCTTTCATCATCAATGTGAAAATAGGTGAATTCAAGATATCTCGTGTAAGTGTTAACCAAGCCAAGAAACTAATCAATTCAAATAAAAAGTTTGTATTTCTCTTCTTAAGGAATAATCAACAAGGAGATGAGTTAGTAAAGGTAAAAACATATCTAGAGGGATGTATTAAAGAAAATAAACACTAGCTGAAGGAGTTATTGTAGGCATGTAGAGAAGTGTTCCAAGAGCATGAAGGATTACCACTTAATAAGGAAGTGGACAACGAGATACAATTTTTTCCTAACTCCCCATTACCAAACATAGGATTCAATACAAATAGTTCATACTAGAGGTAGATGAAGTGAAGAAACAATTGCAACAATTGTTGGAGTATGGATTAATTCAACCAAATACTTAACCTTGCGGATCAACTATCATCATAGTGCCCAAGAAGGATGGGACTTGGAGAATGTGTATCAACTATAGATTTGCAAATAAAAAAACCCTCGAGAATTGATACCCTTTGCCTATGATTGATGACTTGCTATATTAGTTGCAGCATGCCAAGTACTTCATCAAGTGGGATCTCAAATTGGGATACCACTAGGTATGAGTAAAAGAAGAAGACACATATAAGACCACCTTCAAGATGAGGCAAGGTCTATATGAATGGTTAGTAATTACTTTTGGTGTATGTAATGCATCAACTACATTTATGCAATTTATGAATCATGTATTGTTTCTCTTTTTATATTCATTTGTAATAGTGTACTTAGATGATATACTAATTTTTACCTCTACCTAGGGAGAGAATATCTCACAACTCATGGAAGTGTTAGAGACTCTGAAAAAGTATTAGTTGTTGGCAGACCTTAGGAAATGTGAATTTTCCCCGCACTCCTTGGTGTATTTAGGTTATTTGATTGGTGGATAGGAACTCATGAATGATCCTACAAATATACATGTCGTCATCACGTGGCCAACACCTACTAATGTCACTAAATTAAAGAGCTTTGTCTGGGAAACATATGATCTTTAAAAGTTTACAACATCTTTTTTGGCCATGGATTAACCATTCCATGTCATAATAGCCAATGACAAGAGTTTCCATTGGGGAAAGAATCAATAGAAATATTTTGAAGATTTGAAATGAAGGCTTAGTCAAGCACCAAATCCCTTGAAAGTGGAGACATACGCAAGTTCATATGCTATGGGAGTATTCTTGATGCAAAGAGGTAAGAAAATATGCTTCCATTCTAAAATGTTCCATGGAAGATTCCTAGACTACCCTACATATGTCAAGGAACATTATGCCTTGGTTCAATTTGTTAAGAAATGGAAGCAATATTTTATGGGCTAGCAAACCATCAACCACACTAATCACTAGCCACTGTAATATTTGTACACCCAGAGTAAAATTTAGCAAATAAGACACTACAAGTGGATGGGGTTTTTATGATAATTTAATCTTATCATCAAATATAAGAAGGGTATTACTAATAAGTTGCATACATACATTAAAGACCACCCACACCCAAAATCACAACTTTGAGTACTCTTATGTACATGGAGCTTTTCGCCCATCATACATACAAAGAGGAATACATATAATATGAGTACTTCATGGAGGTATTTTAGTTTCTACCTAGGAAGAGAATATCTCACATCTCATGTAAGTGTTAGAGGCTCTTAGAAAGTATTAGTTGCTATCAAACCTTAAGAAATGTGAATTTTCCAATCACTCTTTGGTGTCTTTAGGGTATGTGATTGGTGGAGGAGAACTTGAGATTGATCCTGCAAATGTCGAGGCCATCATAAAGTGGCCAACACCTACTAATGTCACTAAAGTTAAAAGTTTTGTCTAGGAAACATAATACCTTTAGAAGTTTATAGCATCATTTGTAGCTATGTTTGCACCATTCCATGTCATAATATCCAAGACAAGAGTTTCCATTGGGGAAAGAATCAATAGAAGGATTTTGAAGAGGTGAAATGAAAGCTTAGTCAAGCACCAATTCTAACATTTCCTAATTTGTGGAATCCCTTCAAAGTGGAGACAAATGCAAGTGGATATGTTATGGGATTAGTATTGATGAAAAGAGGTAAGCCAATATGCTACCATTCTGAAATGTTCCAAGGAAGAATCCTAAACTACCATACATATGTCAAGGAACTCTATGACTTGGTTCAAGTTTTTAAGAAATGGAAGCAATATTTGATGGGAAGGAAAACCATCAACCACACTAATAACTAGCCATTGTAATATTTGTACGCCTAGAGTAAACTTTAGCAAACAAGAGACTACAAGTGGATGGGGTTTTTACGATAATTTAATCTTATCATCAAATATAAGAAGGGTAGTACTAATAAGTTGTAGACATACATTAAAGACCACCCACACCCAAAATCATAACTTTGAGTACTCTTATGTACATGGAGCCTTTCAACCATGATGCATGCAAAGAGGAATACACAAAACATGAGTACTCCGCGGAGGTATTTTAGCGACTACAAGGTCATGCTCATGTAGAAGAAGGTGATAACAAGGATAACCACCATATCCAAGATGGAATTCTCTACAATATAGTTAAAATCCGTGTTCTTAAAAGAGAAAGATTGTAATTTATTAGAGAGGCTCACATATCCAAAATTGTAAGGCATTTTGGTGTTGGGAAAATGGTGGCCAACTTATAGAGGTATGTGTATTGTCCCATAATGCAAAAAGATGTATCTTGGTTTATTAGAGGATGCAAACTTTTTTGTACCAACATACGTAGTGATAGGAAGAAATCTCTATACAATCCCTTACCTGTACCTACTAGACCATGGGAGAGCATCTCCATGGATTTCATGGGTAGTTTTCCAAGAACCAGGAGGGGACATGACTATATATTTGTGGTACTATACATGTTTTGCAAGAGGTGATTTCTCATGCCTTGTAAAAAAACCATCAAGGGAAAATATGCAATACTCTTGTTCTTTGAAAAGGTTTAGGTGCACTTTGGGATGTCAAGGAGCATAATATCAAATGGAGATACCATATTTCTCAATTCCTTTTGGAATACACTTTGGGAGAAGATGGAAACCAAGTTGAAGAGATATAAAAATTTCCATCCATAGACAGATGGGCATATAGAAGTAGTGAACATGACATTGGTTCAAATTTTGAGGGGTTATAATTAGAAGCATCCAAGGACTTGTGTTAATCCCTAGACAAAGCCTCATGTTAAGCATAAATCCCCATGGAAAGCCCTAGATATTATGTTATTACATTTCTATTATTATATTAGTGTTGTTGGATAGACCCTTTAATTGTTATTGCACCATTTTTCTCCTATATATATACCAAGGAGACCTAGTTTTAGAATACTACAAGGAGAACACCTTGTGGAGGTTTTTACAGAACCTCCCCGAAAAATTCTTCCCTTAGTTGTAAACAACGGAGGCAGGCGACCGAAGGTTTTTGAAAAGGTTTTTTTTACCGTGTGCCTTTATGGAACATACGCATTGATGTGCATATAAAAACTACCACACTAGTGCTGAAATGTTTAACTGCCCTGTCATAGTTCATAGTAGAGGTGGGTCGCGAGAGGTTTTTGCGGAGGTTTGTTTTAATCGGTGTGCCTTTAAGATGTCGATGAATTGGAACTTTCATGAACAATGATGATCTGATGCATCCATGTTCCTGTAGCACCACCATACTTTATAATAAAATTACATGCACCGAATAAATCACACTGGTGCATTGAAAAACACACACCGGTGTGCCTACCTTTCTAAAGGCGCACCGAGGTAGGGTAAATAATTTTTTTTTACCAATCTGATTTTCATTTTTACAGTGCATCCCGTGCACCTTTAATATGTCGATGCAATGGAAATTTCATTAACAATGATGACCCGATGCACCCATGTTCCCATAACACCACCATACTTTGTAATAAAATCACATGCATCGAATAAATCACACTGGTGTTGTTGAACAACACACACCGATGTTCCTACTTGTCAAAAGGCGCATCGAGGTAGGGTAAAAAAAAAATATTACCAAATTTATTTTCATTTTTATAGTGCATCCCATGCTTTCAAACTCTCAAGCAAGCACCAGTGCTCACCTTTTCTTCTAAGACACCCTGTTTCTGGTGCTCTACACCAACTTAGATAGCTCCATTATTGGATTCCACACATTTCCAAATTTTGGAAATTACAAAAAAAATTGATTTCCTCTCAACGATGCAACCATGCCACCTCTGGACATAACAAAGTAGGTAAATAATTTATTACCTTCCTATTTGAATTTTTATCCAATCAAAATTACAATTTAGATTGAAATTGGGCAATCTTTTCAATTTTTTTTTTTTAAATTCCATGTGGTGTGCCTGAATGATTTGGCTTGCCCTGAAGAGGTGCATATTGTGTTAAATACATAGTGAGCATTGCTGATGGTGTGTTGATATATTGCCACACCATTTCCGTTCAATCTATCACGCCAAGAACAATTACCGAAAAACAAAGCGGTGCATCCTTTGGAACACCCTGACACCGACACAAATTGGGCTTATACTGACATCGGTGCATTACACTTCATTAGCCACACTGCTGATTCAATGAAATAAAATATTTAACCTAGCAGTGCACCAAGTTTAATCAATCACCCTATGGTGTACCCAAAACATAATGCCAAAGTGAGCATCTCCGTTGGTGTGTCTATATATATGTGTCTACACCAACGTCGTTAAAGTATCACACCACAATAAATTACCAAAAAAAAGTTAGTGTGTCCTTTGAAATGCCCTGACACTGACGCTAAATGAGCTTATAACTACACCAGTGTGTTACACTTCGTTAACCGCACCTATATATCAACGATTTATAAAATTTAACCTAGCGGTGAACCAAGTTTAAGCAATCACCCTGGGGCATACCCAAAACATAATGCCCTGAAAACTCAATGTTTAAATGCACTGCCATACTTTATAATAAAATTATATACATCGAATAAATCACACTGGTGTTGTTGCATATTACGCCCCAGTGCGCCTAAATGTTCCAAAGCACACCAAAGTAGAGTAAATTAAAACAAAATTACCAAACCAATTTTAATTGTTATAGTGCATCTTGTGCTTCCAAACTCTCAAGCAAGCATCGATGCTCACCTTTCTTCCTAATACGCCTTGTTTTTGGTGCTCTACACTGACTTGAATATTTCCATTGGTGGATTCCACATTTCCAAATTTTGGAAATTACCACAAATTTTAATTTCATCTCAATAGTGAAACCATGCCTCCTAAGGACATAAGAGACCAAGTAAATTATTTATTACCTTTCTATTTGCATTTTAATCCATTCAAAATTATAATTTTGTTAGAAATTTGTGATTTTTTTCAATTTTGCTCAGTGCCTCTAAACGGTTCGGCTTGCCTCAAATCGGTGCGTACAGTGTTAAATACATAGTGAGCATTGCTGATAGTGCACCAAATACATGTACGCGTCAATGCAGTTCCCTCAAGCACACCACAATAAATTATTAGAAACAAAGTGGCGCGTCCTTCAAAATTCCCTAAAATCAAGGCACAATGGGCTTCTACCCACACCAATAGATTTCACTTCATTAACCAGATTGCTAGCTCAACTATATATAAAATTTAACTTAGTGGTGCATTGATTCTAACCAACAACATAGGGGCATACCAAAAAAATAACACCCTGACGCACCAATGTTCAAACACATTGCCATATTTTATAAAAAACATACACACACTGAATAAATTGCTTCGGTGTTGTTTCACATTACGCACCACTATAATTCACTCAACTAATGATACTGCTAACATAAAAATTTATTAAATTTAACGTAATGGTGCAACCATTGTAATCCAATGCAACTGGTAATGTATATAGAAACACATCGAGAAATATATTGCCCGATTTTTCATAGCGAGGTGTCTCATTGGACACCTCGTTCCTGATGCTCTATCCTTTACAACGCCGTGTGTCCTTTGGAAATCCCCTAAACTAGAGCACAATGGGCTTCTACCCGCACTGAAACATTTAACTTCATTAACTGCACCACTAGCTCAACGTTGTATGGAAATTTAACCTAGCGGTGCACAAATTTTACCCAAATGCACCAGTGAGAACTAGACACGTAATGCCTCGGCATGTCAATGTTCAAACACAATGCCATACTTTATAAAAATCATATACGCATTGGTGTCATTTAACATTACCCATCGATACACTTCACTTAACTAAGGGCACCAATAACATAACGATTTATAAAATTTAACGTAGCGGTGCAACCATTGTAATCTGACACACCAACACTGTATACAGAAATAGACCAGAACATATATTGCTTGAATTTTCATAGCAGTGCATCTCATTGGACGCCTTGTTCTCGTTTCTCTATCCTTTACAATGCATCGGTGTACAAAATGTCGGTGCTCCACTATCACGGTAGTGCCAGTGCATTAATAATAACCAATCACACCGCTTCAAATATGATATCGAAGTTTAGCTTAGCGGTGCCCATCAGTCCACCAAACACATTGGTGTCATAAAGAAAATGTTATTGGTAGACAACATGTCAGTGCTCTGGTAGACATGGCGCACCAGTGCATTGGTTTAACAAAGGGCACTATGGATTTGTGCACTATAAATTTTAGTGTTGCGGTGTGTCTTTGTTAACGAGATGAACTGATATTGATAAAAGAACTTCATCAATGTAGATAGTCCTATTGGATGCATCGCTTAAAAATGATGTTGTTTTGAGATAGCGCACCGACTGCGGGGAATATGAACTGTTGGGGGAGCACTAATTTATTTTAAATATTTCTTTGCCAAAAATTAATTTTGGATATTTTTAAATACACGTCATTTATATATGTATTTTTTTACAATTTAAATTTATTTTATATTTATATATGTGTCTAACAATATTTTTATGTGAATCAGAGATGACAACGAGAGAAGAAGGAGGCAAGGCGACAATGGATCTAGACCTATACTTTTATTCATGAGTGGGAGGCTATGTAGAGGGATAGGGAGGCTTACCCTCACCCTATTTCAGAACATATTCATGACCTTTTGATGAATATTTGCCTCTTGAAGTTTTATAAGGAAGGAAAATACCTTAGGGGGAACTCTCCATTGTTACAACGATTGATCTGTTGATGGGATCATGAGAGACAGGGGTTCAGGGTCGGTCTAGATATGTGTTTTTATCCCTCAAGATGTTCCAGGCTATTATTGGAACAATGTCGAGGTACCCTGGGAGTTAAGACTCAAGATGAGTCTTAAAGCTATATTTGCATTAAGGTAATTGTGCAATATTTGGGAAGTTTTTCCATTTCTCTTTCTCAAAACTATAGGACCTCAAAGCATCTCATCTCAGATGAAAAATTCTCTCAACTCGTAGAGGCATGTGTCTACAAGTGTTTCAGACAATCAAGATTTAAAGGAGAATGAAATGGTGAATTAGAATAAAAACAAGATAAACATACAAGGCACTACTGGGAATGAATCCTGTAGCTCATGGAAAAAGAACAACATACTGAACAATTAAGAATTTAGTATCTCTAATAAGTGCACAAAAATCAATAAAAACATTCTTTGAACAATTAGCACCTTCATACATTCAAATACATGGAGGTACCCTCTGCATATCATTTAAATGCACAAAGAAATGACAAGAAAGGTTAAGAACTAAATATCAATATAGCATAGAAAAACCTTTGAATAAGTACTCAACGCCTTGAAAAAGAGAGAAATTCAGATAATAAGCCTCTTCAAGGGGGCAACCTCCTTACGCCCACATAAATGTACAATTACAAGATGATTCCAAATGAAAATGTCTCCTTGGTATATATAGGAGACTAGGAGGTATAATTACAACTAATAGACTAAAATCGACATAAATAAAATAAAATTATGAATGTAATATGCCCTAATTAAGGGGTAATGAGCCATTATTTAGGGCTTAACATTCCCCTCCCTTTGAGACAAGTGTTGTCCACAACGCTTGAGTAACTCTAGATGCTTCTGTATAAAAGACTCATCTTCCCAAGTGGAATCTTCAGCCGGTAGTTTCCTCCATTTAATGAGATACTCTGAAATGGATCTATTCCTTCACTGGCGAATTCTTGGGTCAATGATGGCTTCAGGCTCCAATATGATTTTTCCTTCCTCGTCAAGTTATGGAAATATAGTTTGAACTGGGATCTTGTCACCTATAACCTTCTTTAAGCATGAAACATGGAAAACTGGGTGTACTCGTGAAGATGCAGGCAACTCCAATTTATATGCCATAGTACCAATATTTTGCAACACCTTATAAGGGCCATAATACTTTGGTGATAATTTATTATCCTTCTTAGCTTTCTTGAGGGACATCTGTTTGTATGGTTGTAGTCTTAAAAACACCCAATCTCCTACTTCAAAACTTCTTTCACTACGATGTTGATCTGCTTGTTGTTTCATGAGATTCTGTGCCATGGTTAGGTTGTCCTTTAATATTTGGAGAACTTGTTGTTGATTCTCGATGTGATATTCCACTGCATGAACCTTAGATTTTTATTTTAGAGAAGAAGTGATGGAAGGAGGGTGGTATCCATAGAGTGCCATAAATGGTGTCATTTTTGTTGCAATATGAAAGGAAGTGTTATACCACCATTCTTCCAAGGGTAACCATTTGAACCATTGTGTTTGTTTATCAGAGATAAAGCAACGAAGGTACCCTTCTGGACATTTGTTCACTATCTCGGTTTGTCCATCATATTGAGGATGATAGGATGAGCTATGAGCCAATTGAGTACCCAAACAAGAAAATAATTCTGTCCAAAAATGTCCAGTGAAGATGGGATCTCTGTCACTTACAATAATCTTTGGGCTTCCATGTAGCTTTTGAACTGTCTCCATGAATGCGGTGGAAACTGTACTGGATTTGAAGGGATGAGAGAGTGCAAAAAAGTGTGCGTACTTGGTCCATCTATAAACAATCACCATGATGACGCTCTTTCTTTCAGACTTCGGTAACCATGTGATGAAATCCATGGAAACCTCCTCCCAAAGCTGACTTGGGATGGCTAATGGTTGTAAAAGACCTGGGGTCTTAATCATTTCCACCTTATTTTGTTGGCAAACCAAATATTCTGCCACAAACCTTTGAACATCAGTTTTAAGGCCATCCCCAAAAAATTCCTTCTTGACCCTATGCTAGGTTTTCAAAAATCCCGAGTGCCCTCCTACTAGAGAGGTGTGCAATTCCAATAGTACCTTTTGTTTGAGTTAGTAGTTCTTACATAAATATAAGTGATCTTTATACCATAGTGAATCATTTTTAGATGCAAATGTATCTGATGCACTGGAATCCTGCTGCAACCTTTGAATGAGATTCCACACTTTTTCATCATTCTTCCACTCATCCCTTACTTCTATTATCTAATCAGGTTGGATGATTGAGATAGCATAGAGAAAGGCCTCAACATCTTCATCCTTTCTTGAGAGTGCATCTGCCACAACATTTTGCTTCCGTTTTTTATGGATGATTTCAAAATCATAATCCAATATCTTGGTTACCCATTTTTGTTGTTCTTCTGAAGATAATGTTTGTTCCAAGAAGTATTTAAGAATATCATGATCTGTTTTGACCTTGAAGTGCCTACCGATTAGGTAAGGACACCATTTCTTCAATGCATGCAGTATTTCCATCATTTCCTTTTCATAAATTGGTTTGTGTAAGTCCTTTCCCTTGAGTGGTCAACTTTCAAAATCCAGGGGCCTTCCTTCTTGCATTAGGACATCACCAATTCCATTTCCCGAGGCATCACATTCCATAATAAAGGTTTTTGTGAAGTCTGGAGTGGTCAAGACATGATCTTTTCACATTACCTCTTTAAGTTGTCCAAAATATTTAGTTGCCTCTGGAGTCCATGAAAATGCATCCTTCCTAGTTAGTGTTGTTAAAGGTGCTGCTATTCTTCCATAGTGCTGAACAAACTTGCGGTAGTAAATTGTCAAACCCAAAAATCCTCTAAGATTCTTCAATGTTTTGGGATTCGACCAGTCCATCATGGCCTTAATCTTGTTAGGGTCTGCCTTGACACGTTCATGAGATATAATATGACCCAAATACTCTACCTCCACTCCAAAGAAACATTTGGATGGCTTGGCATATAGTTTTTTCTCCTTTCGTAGTTTTAGCACCTTGTCAACATGTCGCACATGATCCTCCCAAGACTTGCTATAGATTAGTATATCATCAAAAAATAATAGCACAAATTTTTGAAGGAAGGGCTTGAAAATGGAATTCATCAACCCTTGGAATGTGGAAGGTGCATTTGTAAGGCCAAAAGGCATGACCAAAAATTCATAATGGCCTTCATGAGTTCAGAATACTGTTTTTGGGATATCTTCTTCCTTCATTCTAATATGATGATACCCTGAACAAAGATCCAACTTTGTGAAATAGATTGCTCCATGTAGTTCATCTAACAATTCATCAATGATGGGAATTGGAAACATATCTTTAATAGTGATCTTGTTGAGATTTCTATAATCTAGACACATGAGCCATCTTTCTTGAATACCATTACCACCAGTGCAAAATAAGAACTTTGGCTAGGTCTAATAATGCTAGCCTCTAACATTTATTCAACCATGCACTCAATTTCACTCTTCTGGGTATAAGGGTATCTGTATGGCTTGATGTTAGGGGGAACACTCCCAGGAATTAGGTGAATATCATGATCATGATTTCGAGTGGGTTGAAGACCTTTGGGAATATCTTCAAATACTTTGGAATGCTTATCAATGATCCCTTAGAGATCTAGGGGAATAAATGGCTTAGATGTTTGAACATCTAGTGAACATAGTTGTGCAATAACACCTTGATGCCCCTTTTTCAATAATTTTGTCATTCCATTAGAGATTATCACCTTACTGGGTTTCCCTGTGATACCTCTTAACTCGATTTCTTTTCCTTCGAATGAAAATTTCTTGAAAAGTTCTTGAAAATTAAAAGCCACCGTTCCTAATGATTGTAACCATTGGATTCCTAGTACAACATCAACACCACCCATGGGTATAGAAATCATTGTACTATTCATTACATATTCCCCCATAGTAAGATTGATCTTATTAAATTTTCCTGAGCAATTGATAGTTCCTCCATCTTCAATCATTACTTGAAACTCTGGTGCTGGATATACAAAGAAATTGAGAGCTTTGGATAATTTATAGTGAATGAAATTATGAGTACTGCAAGAATCAATTAGGACTATTACCTTTTTCTTTTTGATATATCCTTCAATCTTGAGGGTTTGAGGAGTGATAATTCCAGCCAATGCATTACACGATATCGTGGGAGTCAACTGTTCAGACGAAATTGCTTCTATGTTTTCATCTTGAGATGGTTCTTGTTCTTGTTCTTCTTCCTCTTCACAATCTATGTAGAATAATTTCTTCTCACCACACTTATGTCCCTTACTGTACTTGCTATCACAATTAAAGCATAAACCTTTTTCTTTTCTTTCCTCCAATTGTTGAGGTGTCAACCTTGTAGGTTGAGGTGTTTTAGAAGAAGGAGCATTATTCTCTCTATAGCTATTAGGATTGGTCCTTCTAGTAGCCATAGCCATATTTTTACTTTCAACATTTCTTGCCACCCTAAATGCATTCTCCAATGATTTGGGTTCCCAAAGGTTGTTGACATGTTTTTCAGATAGAAGGCAGAGTATTTGTTTGTTATTGATGGAAAGCACAACCCATTGATGATGAACAAGAGAAAGTGGCAAGACCAGTAGTGCAACGATGCTTGCATGGCAGAAAATCCTGAAATGCGAAAGGACAGAGCGCATGGCAGAAAATCCCGAATCAGGCACAACGAAGACTTGTGAATTCGTGATATATTCCTAATCATTGGATAAAGGATTGATCTGGACCATTGATTAGACACGAAAAAGGCCCGTGAAGTTTTGATAAGATCTGGACCATTGGGTCCATAAGACATGTGGCGAAAGATCGCCATTTCGCTGACTGGGAAGTCAAAGGAACGGGGTTCCCTAACCTGCCGAATTCACGAAATGAGAAAACCCAAAGTAAACTCCATTTTAGAGTTTCGGATACTGGGACTTTGAATTACCAAAGAACACTTAACAACAAGAATTCCAAATTCGTGAAATGTGAATTCCCGAAACATACATGTCAGCAAACCACGTCAGCTAAGAACATGTGGCACAACTAGGCAATGACAAGTGTCAAGCTGATTCAACATTTCAGGCACATGTAAGTTATGAATTAGAGTGACACGTGGCAGTTATTCGACACATGTAAATCCATGTGTGATGTCAACAAGTTTACATCACTTCGGAGTTTCAGAAATCGAGAGATGGAGATGTCAAGAACTCCTACCACAGGAGTCTCGAAATCATGAAATGAGAAACGCCAAAATCCCTTCAACCGTCCATCTCAAGGGATTATGTGGACCATTGATCCGACTCCCTTTTGGAGTTTCAGAAATTGGGAGATGGAGATTTCAAGAAATCCTACCACAGGAGTCCCGAAATCGGGAAATGCGAAACGTCGAAATCCCGTCAACTGTCCATCTCAGGGGGTTATGTTGACCATTGATCCGACTCCCTTTCGGAGTTTCAGAAATCAGGAGATGGAGATGTCAAGAAATCCTACCACAGGAGTCTCGAAATTGTGAAATGCGAAACGCTGAAATCCCATCAACCGTCCATCTCAGGGGGTTATGTGGACCATTGATCTGACTCCCTTTCGGAGTTTCAAAAATCGGGAGATGGAGATGTCAAGAACTCCTACCACAGGAGTCCTGAAATTGCGAAATGCGAAACGCCAAAATCCCATCAACATCCATCTCAGGGGGTTATGTGGACCATTGATCCGACTCCCTTTCGAATTTTCAGAAGTCAGGAGATGGAGATGTCAAGAACTCCTACCATAGGAGTCCCGAAGTTGCGAACCCCAAAATCGCGATATACGAAATCATGAAGAGACCAGGACCGTCAAATCACTTAGAGTGTGGACTGTTGATCCGACTCCATTTTGGAGCTTCAGATATCGAGACATGGAGCATCAAGAGACTCTACCATAGGAGTGCCGAAATCCCGAAATGCCGAAGTGAGAAATGGCGAAGTAAACACAAGTTTCTATGAATTCAATCCAATGGTGCAAGTGAAGTTAAACAAGATCACATGGCTACTTTTGTGCTTCTCAGTGTAGCAACTAAAACAAATGATGATCTCTGCCAAAATACTCGAAGAGGACTGAGTGTGATCGCCAAAGAAGATGAAGAGTCTCAAGGCATCTTCCAGTGGATTGAGGATTATTGATATAGGCAATTGACAGATGGAAGGGGATTTAAGTCTGTAGCTAAAAATAGAAAGGATAAGCTCGTCTAAGATAAAGAATATGAAGAGTCTCGACTGCCAGAGAGGCTGAGGAATCTCAGCATGACATCCAGTGATGCTGAATGCATTGGAAAATTGCCAGAGAAGCTGAAGGGTTACCATGATGATCAGACATAGCACTTGAGATGTGGGGAAGATGAACATGGTGTGAGAAGGCAGAGGCATTGTGTAAATTGCATGCACAAGGTGCACAGAAGCTATAAGTACACGGGACAGAGAAGTGATGAGGTTGTTGTTGCTGAGGTGAAGTAATGTATGTGTAAGGAAGTAAAGGGGTGGTGCAGCAGCTGAAATGCATAGGAAACAAAAGGTGCATTGAATGGGAATGGCACACATAGCACAAAAGGTAGAAGAACAGAATGGGCAGTGGATGCATGAAGGAAGACAGTGAGGAAGACTGAGTAGCAAAATCTTACAGAACAGTGATGAGACTGGTAAGCTATTATTGAACACTATATCATTGTAATAGGTTTCAGTATTTCATATTCATAATCTAGGGTGGAAGGGAGGTGCTAGGGAGGACTGGTGTCCTCAGAGGTTCAAGTGGGTGCTTGAACACAGGGAGTTGTGGCTTCCTTCTAGTTGGTGCTAGAGAAACCAGGGAGTTTGTGCTTCCTTCTAGTTGGTGCTAGAGAAACCAGGGAGTAGGTGCTTCCTTCTAGTTGGTGCTAGAGAAACCAGGGAGTTGGTGCTTCCTTCTAGTGGGTGCTAGAGAAAAACAGAGAGTTGGTTCTCTCAGCAAGTTGCAGCTTGCAAAAATAGAGGTTGTAGCCTCACAATGAGTTGATGCTCATATGTATGACAATGTAAAGAATGTAAATAATACTTATCATATAAATAAGAAGAGGTTTTTACCCTGTATGGGTTTCCTTGGGAAATATCTGTCTCTGTGTTGTCCAATAAAGGCGAACCTCATGTTGAATGTTATCCTTTAAAGTTCCTATGAATACATCAATCAAGTGCTCATCTGGAATATCTGTTACCTTTATATTCAATCTTTGGAAGTTCTCATGTGCTCTGTAACTGAACCCTTTTTCTTGAGATTTATCAATTGGCTAAAGAAGGTATTGCTCCTTGTATCCTCATAGTGTGCTATCATTTCTTCCATGAAAATTGTCCAAGTGATGAGTGATTTGAGAGAACAAAGCCATCGATGCCATACAAATTGATTGGGTTCTAAATATAAAGAAGTAATTCGTACCTTTTGTGTATGTGGCACATTATGTAGATCAAAGAATTGCTCCATCTGAAGTATCCATGTGATTGGGTCCTTGACATCAAACTTCCTCATATTGATCTTAGGAACGTGGTTGGTATTCAACCAAAAGTTGGAGTTTCTAGATTCTTGATTCACCTTCCTTGTGTCCTCATCATGAATTTCATGAGATACATTTTCGCTTTCAGGTGTCCTCTCTATTAGGAAAATTTTCATTCCTTCCATGATCTCCCCTTTTAAACCCTCTATCATCTCTTGTAGTTCATATTTTGTTACTATCTTCTTTTATAAATCATTTATGTCCCTACACATTTCTTCACCTTCATCAAGAGTCCATGTAGGATTTTCTGGAGGCTTATTTGGTGTAGAATTTCCCTTTTTGGGTGGCATGTTGGCCAAGTATCACTTTTGAACCTTGATTTTGAGGTGGTTCTGCTAGACAATATTTCTTCTACTGTATCTCCAAAGTTTCGGCCCTTCTGGGTATGAAACTTTCTTTTTTGTAGTTCTATGATATTTATTCTCTACAATTCCACAGGTCTGATCAAAATTGGATGTGCCAAGTGGAATTTAAGGTAACTTCCCCACAACTTGCCGATTTTTGGCCTTTCTAGGAGATCTCACTTGTATAGCATGCCCCGCACAAAATAATTGATATAAAATTCTGAAACTTGTACCAAAAATACTACAAACTATCCACTATCCAATGCAACTAGTATCACTCAATTTGGATACTCTAGGAAGAATTTATGATTGTTTTACCCGGAACACCTTCTTGAGACTAGTCAATAGGACTAGTCAGATACCCTATCTTCCATAGGGTGTATCTACAAATGAAATATGACCCAGAAGTTGAACGTTTTACCATAGATACCTTACTATTTTTTGTGAATATCCTCTGGAATTTAGAGTCTGAAATGTTACAGAAAACGTTTTATAGCGAAAATTCCTCAATGACTCAGTTCATGATGATTCCCAAACCCTATCTTGCACAGGCTATATCTCTGAAAGTATAAGTCCTCAGGAGATGAAATTTTAACCTAACGTACCTTGATCCATATACTAAATATCCTCCAAGACATTCCTTCTAAAACATTGTAGAAAAAAAGTTATAGTGAAAATTCCAAGGTATCTTAGATGTAGTAGAGAAACCCCAAGACCTTGAGCTCTGATACCATATGTTAAGAACCAAATATCAATATAGCATAGAAAAACCTCAGAATAAGTACTCAACGCCTTGAAAAAGAGATAAATTAAGATAATAAGACTCTTCGAGGGGGCAACCTCCTTATGCCCACATAAATGTATAATTACAAGATGATTCCAAATGAAAATGTCTCCTTGGTATATGTAGGAGACTAGGAGGTGTAATTACAACTAATGGACTAAAGCCGACATAAACAAAATAAAATTACTAATTTAATATGCCCCAATTAAGGGTTAATGAGCCATTATTTAGGGCTTAACAAGCAATGGTCATACATTTAGAGAAAATCACTTCTATGTCATAACTAGACATCATACAATAACACTGAAAATGGTGAATAGTCTACTTTCTAAGATTTTATAAATCAAATCTGATACAAGAAAAACAAAATGGGAGGGGATTATTTACAAGAACACAAACAATATAAGAAAAGGAATTGCAGATTGAAACATAATGCAAGGGATGAATCTTTGTTTGCATGCTACATTTACCCTCTGTTTTCGCTCAAGGTTTATGATCAAATAGATATGGTTATAAGAAAATCTTAAATTCCCCATAGTGTTGAACCTAACAATGGGCACCTTCATTGTCTTTTATTCCTCTCGCTCTTGCCCTAAATTTCTTCTTGAAACCACTTCCAATTTCTTGAAACTGTTTACCGCTTCTTGATTCTTGAATGGTTTCCCCCTTGTTAAAACTGTAAAAATTACTTTTACTTGTTGGATTTCTGTTATGTTGAGATTGTGGAGCATTTAGAGATTTTCCAACCAAAATATCCTTCACTCCCTACTCCTTAAAATTCCCCACAATCATTTCTTCTGCTCCAACATACAAAAAATTACAACTGCAGAGATAACGAGACTCAACAGTCGTTGAATCCATCTTAGAAAGCGATCGCGACCATTGATCAGATGGTCACCCATCGGGGCGATCAAGGGTTAGGTCCCAATAGGACATTGATTATGGAGGCTCTGATGAGGGAGGATACAATGATGGAGACTCCGATGGGCCGATATCCTAATGAGCTCGAGGGATAAAATTAAACCCGGACCACCAATCTAGAACCTAATATAATGTGAGTCATTGATTTGATCTTTACCAAAAATAAAAAATCCCCAAAGTCCTATAAACACCATTGTTAACACTAGTCGGGTCCCATTGACATGTGGAAAATCGATATTGGTCGATGATGGTGCTGACGTGGCCAAGATGCAGGACATGTGTCACTCGGATTTGATGTGATTTTTTGCATCTTTAATGGGTTCCACATGTCCACATGGAAACCTCTGATTGAATCTGACAGATGCTCTGCTAACACATTGACATGGCCACCAGATGATATCTAGGCCATCGATCGGATGGTGCATCCATCGGAGTGAAAAATTGTTAAGTCCCAATAGGAATTTGACGATGGAGGTCTTGAGCTAAATATAATTGTTGATCTTCATACAAATTGCCTCGCTTGGACTTGTCCCATGTATGCGATCTGGACCGTTGATTTGGAGCTGGAAACATTTGAGAGCCATTGATTCAACTCGACTAAATGTAAAAATTGGCTAAGGATTCAACACCGACATGTTGACGTTGGGCAGGACACATGACAAATTTCTATTGGTCCTTGTTGATGTTGATATGGCAGGGAGGACATGACACATGTCACCCATTTTCATGATGCTTACCTATGTATATGGTGGGTTCCTTGTTTCCACATGACAACTATTGGTTGACATCATCATCAACATTGGGAGATAACTTGCGCTTGGGAATGTTCATTGCATTTCTCTGACGACGACATCATCATCGACACTAGGAGATAACTCGCATTGTGGAACATTCATTGCATTTCACCGATGATGACTTCCACCGTGACCTTCACCGTTGATCTCTTATCGAAAAATAAGGAGAGTCATTGATCTGGCTTGACTAAAAATCAAAATTGGCTAAGGCCTCATTGGTGCTTGGTTCCAAAACCTCACTCCCTTGATAATATACCTATCTAATAGAATTAGGTCCTTTTCATGTGCAATTAGCCCTTTTGGAGCCCCGATAAGGACCCGAGTGCTTAAATCTTTCCTTATGTGCATAAGGGCATGGATTTTCTGCCATGTTTTTAGTAGGTTTCAGAATAATCTGGTTCTTTGTCTCTCCATAATCTCTGTAAGCTTGCCATCTATCTCTAATTCTTCCAATCTCAGCCTGGAAACCTCAACAAGACTTCACATATTTGACATGAACAAATATAGTACTAACATTGGCTCAGTGGGGACAACATACCCCTGTGGTCTGTTGAGAAATGTAGACCAAGCACCTTCTTCTGTTGGGTTATGGAGTCTTTCTCAAAATGATATATCTCTCTCACACCTGAAATAGATCTGATATGTGAAAAAAAAACGCGCAACGACTTACAATGTTAGCAACCTACCTACTTGCTCAAGTAAAAAATGGTGAATGAAGTAAAATTAAAACAAACTCTACAAGCTGAAAACAAATGCTTAACTACAAGATTATTTATGTACATAACCCTCCTACTTTGACTAGTCCAACTACTTTGATCAAGTGAAATGATACTTCCATTGATACCAGGCAAGTTCTTCACTTCTTGGCTGAACTCCTTGTATGTACCTTTGCAAAATAAATACCAACATAAGTGGAAGCTGTAAGATCATATGACTGTGAAGTTCATACTTATGATCTAAAAATATTAGCCTCATATAACCTAAGTCATATGAGATATTGGATAATGTAGACTCCAACCAAATTTCAATTGGATCATGAAGAATATGAGGGATGGCAGGTTTCTCAACAAAATTTGAGGTTTCTTCTTCGTGATTGATTTTACTGAATTGATCCTAAATACTCTTCGATTTCTCTATTTGTGATTCTGATGAAGAAAAGGAGGAAGTACAAAAAAATCATCACATTGAAAATTTTTCATTGGTTCTTGTTCACTATTGTAAAGTTCTATATCTTTAAGAACAAACAAAAATAATTCTTCTGTCTAAAATTCATCATCAAAGCTCTCATAGTTATCATACAATGGTGCAATAATAACACTTTCTGAAGATGGCAATTTAGATATTTGTTCCTCAATACCAAGCTTTGATTCTGTGTCATAATGGTCATATATGAACTTATTTCTATTTGAAATTTTTGTGAATGATGATACATAACTTTGCACATCTTCTTCAACTTTATATTCATCAAAAACGTATGTGTCGTAAAATCCAGTATGAGCGGATTCCTCATGAACCAACCATTGAGTAACATTTGGATCATAAAAAACAAGGGGCAACACATCATCAATAATGTTATCTTGAAATATATTTACAAAATTTTTAGCAACACAATATTGATTTTGATCAATAGGTGTGAAAGAAAGCATTTTCTCTTCTTGAAAATCCTCATGAATATATCCATAACTGACATCCTTTTCAAACTCAATTTCAGAAAATTATTTCTCTTCTTCATTACTGTAGGAACAATTGATCCAGATTATTTTGAGGATGAAATGAAGGCAAATATATAACAATGAAATATACAGAGATATTGTAATAAACACAAAAATGCAATAATGCACATTTTTTTTATTAATGAGAGTATGTACAAAAAACTGTAAAATTACTGAGTGAATGAATCGCTAGAATGGTGGCATATTATCTCTAAGAAGAGATGTGATGGATACCCTCATTTGAAAGAAGATGATGTTTAAAATGAGGCTCTAGAGGCCTTTTTAATATAAATAAAATCCAAAACCCTAACCCTAGAAGATGAAACTCCAAAAGGTTAAAATCCAAAACCTAAACCCTAGAAGATGAAACACCAAAAGGTTTACGGTCCCCAATGGGGGTAGTTGGTACATCAACTTCCCATGGGCATAACTTTTTCATACGATCTTTGTTTGGGGTGCACGATAGCTCATTTGAAAGGTTTATCCGATAAATACACATTTTTCATCACACTTTGAAAAAATCCTATAGTGTGGCTATGGCGGGCCCAAAAAATGTTGTTTAGGGCCTCAAAACAACCCCAGAAGTTTAGGACCCGAAAATATGTAGAAAAATTGCCAAGGTGTAAAACCTTGTTTTGAGCCAATGGAATAGGTGGGTGGCCATTGATTTCTTCCTGGATCAATCCTCCCCCCTTAGGAAGCAATGGTCTCCATTGCATGAAGATCTCAAGGAATATTTTGTTGAATCTGAACCTTGGTGAATTGCTTGCCTTGCTGAAGAAGCTGTCCTGCTTAGCTTGTTGAAGGTTTTTATGACCCTGTTATTGGAGGGGTCAGATCTGTTTAACCAATTTGGTTGCATGATTTTCCAAAGTGTGGGAGGACTCTGTCGGTGAAGATGCAGTAGGAATATGTTGGTTCTCTTCTACAATCTAGTTGATCTACTTCTGTTGGATAAAAGGGTCTTGGACCAAGGTTGTAGTGTCCTTCTCTTCTTACCAGTTGTGAAGAGGCTAAAATTTTGTTGTATGAGAGATTACTCTGCAACACTATTTTTTGGGTACAATAGTCGAAACTACCTATGGTATCCTGTAGGTCTAATATGTAGAGTAACAATGACGCTATGAGGTCGAGACTCATAAACAACATGAAGCCTCCAAATATATGGTTGGCCTAATAGAACATAACAAACTTCCAATGGGGAAACATCACATAATACCTCAGCCCTGAATGGATTGATGCTATATGATAGGCGACAGTGCTCTCTGACACAAAGATCTCGTCCCTGGTGGTGCCATCCAATGTTGTATGGTTGTGAGTGTGGTGTTGTTAGAAAATCGAACTTTTTGACGACCTCTGTTGACATGAGGTTCTTTTGGATTATGCTATCAATTTTAAAATGTAACGGGGTCCCCTTCACCCACATTTGTGAATTGAAATGCGTTCCCCTCCTCAAGATCCTCTGGTTCTTCTAGTTGGATTGTTGCAGTTGCGACATTAAAAATGGGTTCTGCATCAATTATATGTCTCCTTTTATTATTGTCTGAATTGGATTCCGAGTCGAGGCTTGGATCTATTTCTTTGATTTAGACCACCGATGACTTTTTCAAGCAACATTCATTGGTGTTATGCCAAGGGATTTTGTGGAAGTTGCACCACTTCCCAGTGCCCTTCTTCATCTTATCATTATCCTTCTTTTCCTATGGTTTGGTCTTGTTGTCTTGATGTTGAATGTTATGTGAGTTAGGGATTCCTTTACCATACTTTGGTTGTTGTGGATTTGCAGACCTAAATTCTTGGTTGTTCTGTTGCTTAAATTTCTGCTCGATTTTGAAACAATATCTATAAGTGGCTCCCAGTGATGAGATGTCCAAAAACTCCATTTCGGTTTGGATGTACCTGTGTAGATTCCCGTGATATTTTAGAACCATATGCTGCTCAAAGTATTTGATACCCAACTTGGTTCACAAGGTATGGAAGGTATTTGTGAAATTCGACACTGTTTGGTCCCGCTTTTGGTGCAACGTGGTCCATCTCATGTACTAGTCATCATAGTTTCCCATGGGGTAATATTTCTCCTTGATCACATCCATAAAAAAATCCCAAGTGGTCTTGACCCCAAATATTCTAGAATCCTCTATGGAATTTTTATCCCAGTAAGTTTCCCACCAATGTTTGACAAGGGGAAGAGCCTTAAGGAGCACAAAGGTGATCTTTTCTCTGTCGAAAAAATTTTGAATACAGAAATAAACTTCTAGAAAATTTAACTTTTTTTCCAAAGCATTCACATCAATATGAACTTCAAATATGGGAATATCAAAATTAACTTGTACCTTGAATGAAATAGCATCTCCAAAGCAACTGCTTGAAAAATATGCACCTGTTGTTGTCGACAATTGTTGAAGGATTTGGAAAAATTATCCAACATCTCGTTCCTCTGTTTCCCAAGGGATTCTACAAGCAACAACTTGATGGGATATTCTGCTCTCGCGTCTCTCTTTTCTTCTGCCATGGGAGGTTGCTTGGGCTAGTGAGAGTGGTTGTCCTCAAGAGAAACTAGCTTGAGACCCAACTCTCTATACCTTGACCTCATTGAGGAATGCACTAAGAAATGAAAAGAAGTAGTATGCTTTGATACCACTGATCCAAATTATTTTTAGAACAAAAATGAAGGCAGAGATATAACAATGAAATATACAGAGATATTGTAATCAACACAGAAATACAATAATGCACAATTTTATTATTATTAATGAGAGAATGTACATAAACTGTAAAATTACAGAGTGAATGACTCGCTAGAATGGTGGAAACTTATCTATAATAAGAGATGTGATGGATATTCTCATTCAAAAGAAGATGATGATGTTTACAATGAGTCTCTAGAGGCCTTTTTAACATAAATAAAATCCAAAACCCTAACCGCGGAAGATGAAACACAAAAAGGTTTGCGTGCCTTGATGGGGGTAGTTGGTACGTCAACTTCCCAAGGGTGTAAATTTTGCATACGATATTTGTTTAGGGTGCACGATAGCGCGTTTGAAAGGTCTATCCAAGGAATACACATTTTTACATCACTCAGATAAAGCCTATAGTGTGACTGTGGAGGGCCCAAAAAATGTTGTTTAGGGCCTCAAAACAGACCCAAAAGTTTAGGACCTGAAAAGATGTAGAAAAACTTCCAAGGTGGAAACCCCTGTTTTGAGCCAGTGAAATAGGTGGGTGGCCACAGATTTCCACCTAGATCAACAATATTTTTTATGTTCTATAATCGTCTCAAGTTCTGTAGATTTTAACCTTGTACAATATTTACTGCAAACACATTTTTAGTAAAAGAACAAAAAATATACAATGGCAAATACAAACATTACACAGAGATTTTTCCCCTGGAAACCCAAACCGTGAAAACCAACATATTCTATATTCATTCATCATGATACATTGTTTACAATACAATATACATATAAGAGCCAACGACATCAAAAACCCTAACCTAATGACCTGGATTAGTCAACAACTGTAATTCCTTAACCGGAAATAGAAAACCATCAGCAAAAAACCATGTGCCGAAAAACCACCTAAATATGTGACATGTTTCCCAAGGAAGAATATAACACATACCAAAAGAATATATACACTACTACTCGTGCAAAGAATATAACACATACCCAACAAGTTCTTCATTGCAACAATGTTCAACAAGAAACTCATAATATGGAAATTCAGAAATCTTCCCATGATCTTCTTGAAAATGTAAACATTCATCAACACATACCAGATCTCTTGAAACAACAACGGGTATTTTCAACACATGAACGTCCTCAAAAGAAGAAATATCTTGCTGAATAGGATATTGATTAGTATCTTTCAAGACAAAAAGAAGCATCGTATCCTCCTATAGATTCTCTAAAGCTTATGTGTAATCACCCTCCAATGATACCTCTTCATTTGAATTTGCAAGGCTATCTTCTTCATTCTCACTATTATAGTTAGCTCCCCTTTCAAAATATTGTTTAGATTGATCATTAGTAAATTTCTTTTCGTCTTCATTTCTACAGGGAAAATATTCTATATCCTCTAGGATTGATTTAAATATTTCATTGCAATAGTTTTCAAAAGGAAATGTTGTGGGATATATCCTTTTGTAATGAGAATGAAATAGTATATGCAAATCCTTCATTGAAGTTATATAAGCAATAGGTAAAATTTTTTACCATTGTTGAGCCTCTCCATATAAAGAGATCATGAACATTTTCATGAAGATATCTTCATGAAAAATACTCTGCTGATGCATACATAAGTGGAATTCTCTCAAATGTTGAGTTGGATCATCATCATCATATTCTTTGAATCTAGGAAGAAACTCTTCCCAAACTCCTGTACCGAGCATTAAATTGGGAAATCCAAGTATATTTGAAAAGTCAACTGGAGAAAACCTTGTAGCTACCATATCACTAATTGATATTGCCATTAAAAAACAATGGAGTAATCAATGGGATCACAGTGAATAAGGGAGTAATAGGATTTTCAAGAAAGATCGAAGGGAAGAGGCTACTTCTTGACATGATTCTAAAGAATAATTCAAGAGGTATATCAAAGGTTCTGGGGGAAACTTTGAATAATTTTTTTGTTGCAGGTATATCAATTAGATCTAAAGATTCAACACTTTGATGAAAAATAGAAGGAGATGCTTCTAGATTAGGGTTACCTGAAGAAGAAGAGATATGTCCTTCTCTAATATTCCTCTAGGTCACAGGATTTTCTGGATCTGAATATACTGGATCCTGATTTAGATCAGGGTGGATTCTTTTGTGTCTTTTTATAGAGGCCAGGTTTTCCTTCTATGAATTCACCAGGTGAAATGCTAACAACCAAGTGCCCGAGGCATGTTCACCATCACGTCTTAGAACTTACAATGTCATATCCCCGGGGAAGATTTCTTCAAATTACGTCCTAAAAAATGGTGCCATTTCGGATTTTATCCCTCGAGATGTTCCAAGCTATTATTAGAATGATGTTGAGGTACCCCAGGAGAGAAGACTCAAGATGAGTCTTAAATCTATATTTATAGTAAGGTAATTGTGCAATATTTGGGAAGTTTTTCCCTCTCTCTTTCTCAAAACTATAGGACCTCAAACAATCTCATCTCATATGATAAATTATCTCAACTATGAGAGGCATGTGTCTACGAGTGTTTCAGACAATCAAGCTTTAAAGGAGAATGAAATGGTGAATTATAAGAAAAACAAGATATACATACATGGCACTGCAGGGAATGAATCCTGTAGCTTATGGAAAAAGAACAATGTGTTGAGCAATTATGAGTTCAACAACTCTAACAAGTGCACACAAATCAATAAAAATGGGCTTCTAATAGTTAACACCTTCATACATTCAAATATATGGAGGTACCCTCCACATATCATTTAAATGCACAAATAAATGACAAGAAATGGTCATACATTAAGAGGAAACCACTTCTATGTCATAACTAGACATCATATAGTAACACTGAATATGGTGAATAGTTTGTTTTCTGAGCTTCTATAAATTAGATCTGATACAAGAAAATAAAAATGGGAGGGTATTCTTTACAAGAACACAAACATTATAAGAAAATGAATTATAGACTGAAACTTAATGCAAGGGATGAATATTTGGTTTCCTACTGTATTTACCCTCTATCTGTGCTCAAGGTTTCTGATTAAAAAACTCTAGTTATAAGAAACTCTTAAATTCCCCGAAGTGTCAACCCTAGCAATGAGTTACTTCATTTCCTTTTATTCCTCTTGATCATGCCCTAAATTACTTCTTGAAACCACTTCTAGTTTCTTGAAATTGTTTACTGCTTCTTGATTCTTGAATGGTTTCCCCCTTGTTAAAACTGTAAAAATTACTTTTACCTTCTCGATTTATGTTATGTTGAGATCATGGAGAATTTGGAGATTTTCCAGCCAAAATATCCATCATGTCCTACTCCTTAAAAGCCCTAAAATCATTTCTTTCATTGCAACATACTCAAAATTACAACTATAGAGATAGTGAGACTCAACAACCATTAGATCCATCTAACAAAGCGATCGCGACCATTGATTGGATGGTCACCCATCAGAGTGATCAAGGATTACATCCCAATAGGACTTCGATGAGGGAGACTCCGATGGGCTAGTAGCTTGATAAAACTAATGGCTAAAATCAAACCTAGGCCATCGATACAAAACCTAATCCAATGCAATCCATTGATTTGAGCTTGAAAAAAAAAATCCCCAAAGTCCTGGCAACGCCATTGCTGATGTCACCTAGGTCTTGCTGACATGTGGCAACTCGATATTGGTCGATGATGGTGTTGACGTGGAAAATATGCATGACACATGTCACTCAGATTTGATATGTTTTTCAACACCTTTGATGGGTTCCACATGTCCACATGGGAGCCTATGATTGACTCTGACATGTGATTTGCTGACATGTTGACATGGCCACCAGATAAGATCTGGGTCATCGATTAGATGGTGCACCCATCAAAGTGATCAAGGGTTAGGTCCGAATAGGACTTTGATGAGGGAGGCTCTAACAAGGGAGACTCTGATGAGAGAGGCTTCGAGCTAAATAGAATTGTTGATCTTCATACACACTACCTTGCTTGGAATTTTCCCCCAGATGAGATCTGGACTGTGGATATGGAGTTGGAAACAATTGAGAGCCATTGATCTGGGTTGACTAAATGTAAAAACTGTCTAAGGCTTCAACAATGACATGATAACGTCGGGCTGGACACATGGAGACTTTCTATTGGTCCTCGTTGATGCTGATGTGGCAGGGAGGACATGATAGTCTGGCATGTGTCACCCATTTTCATGATGCTAATTTATGTATATGGTGGGTTTCTTGTGTCCACATGGTAGCTGTTGGTTGGCTCCAAATGTAAGGCTAACGTGGCAAAGACATAATCATTGGTACTATGAGATAACTCATGCCTAGGAACACTCATTACATTTCTATGACGATGATGTCTTCATCGACACTAGGAGATAACTCGTGTTGGGGAACGCTCATTTCATTTTGGTGATGATGACTTCCACAGTGACCTCCACCGTTGATCTCTCACAAAAAATAAGGAGATTCATTGATCTAGCTCGACCAAAAACCAAAATCGAATAAGGCCTCAAAAAAATCATGTTGACATCACCCTAGACATGTGGTGACCTTATACTAGTCCACACTAATGTTGATGTGGAAAGAAGGTGTTACACATGTCACCTATTTTTGATATGTTTCCCTGTGCATTTGGTGGGTTCCACATTTCCACGTGGTAGCTTCAGATTCGCCCGACACTCCCTAAGATTCAAGATATAGAAACAAATATGTAGCATCAATTAGAGGTGCACATGTCAGAGTGATCAAGAGTTAGGTCCCGAGAGGACTCCGATGGGGGATACTCTAACGGGGAAGACTCCAAGATAACTAGAACCGTTGATTAAGAGTCGAGCATGCGATGAGATATGGACCGTTGATTCGACCCACTTGAAAACCGTTTGATCAATGGGGTCCCACGGGTTCTTTAGCGCTTGGATCCCAAACCTTGGTCCCATGATAATATCCCTAGCTAATATACTTAGGCCCCTTTTAGGTGCTATAATCCCTTTTGGACCCCCGATAAGCACCCAAGTGCTTAAATCTTTCATTATGTGCATAAGGGCATGGATTTTATGCCACTTTTTCAGTAGGTCTCATAATAATTTGGCTCTCTAAATTTCCATAGGCTCTGCAATATTTTCCTTTATCTCTAATTCATCCAATATTGGCCTGGAAACCTTAGCAAGCCTTCATATATTTGACATGAACAAATATAGTACTAACATGTTTTATCATCTCATGAAAGAAGATGTGTATTTTATCACTAGTTTGTCTAAGAGGGGAGTGCATTTGCCCCATTTTGCTATGCTACCGCTTGGTGTTGTAGGAGAGACCCAACTGGAATATGTGCAGAGATATGTCAGTCTGGATATTACTTCAAGTTTAGATTTCCAGGTTAAAGGTGGTCAGCTGCAGATAGGTGCATTTGGGAGAGAGGACATTAGGTGCCTCTGTTATATTCTATCATCGCCATTACAGTATAACTTTGATGGGAAGCACATTAGTTTCCCTATGTTGTATTATGTAGATAGTTTATTGCGGGAGCCCCAATTGATTAGGTGGGTGGATGTTTTTTTGAGACAATTTTGTTGTGCATTAGTTCACTATCACTCTTTTGTTTCTGGGACGAGATTCATCCCATTCACGTCTGAGTTGTATACACTAATTTTTTAGAAGGTTCATGCCACTCGACTAACAGTACCCCACTTTCATGCGAGTCCTATGTTTGATGCGCATATGCGCGTGTGGGGGTAGTTGATTCCCTAGAGGGGCCAATCCAAACATCTCATTACTCTGGTGGGAAGGTCGGTTATTGATTTATTGTCTAGTGAGGACGATAATTTCCTTGATATTATAGAGTACCCATATGCGGGGATACATTGAAGAGGATGTCCAAACATCCGATTTACAACAGAGGAACCAAGAGATGAGAGAGGTTATATTATCGTTATATTTTGATCAATCTGTTTTCGTATTTTTATGTCTTATTTAATGCACATGTAATTTATTGTAACATTTTTGTCAATTATCTTATAATTACTATCTATTGTTTTGCATATATTGGCACATATGCTAGGGATGCGCCTCCCCAACATGATTATGAGGTGATGGATGAGGTAGAGGAGCAACACCCAATAATACAAAGACCCCACATTCCATGTAGGCCAAATTTGTGAGCTCGACTAGATGTGGCAGATGAGCTATGTCATGTCATGACTAGTCACAAAGTGGTACCTATACCCCCTAGAGACATATTACAGGTATATACACTCTCTACTACATGGAGTTATTTGCCTCATGACATGACGATGTTGATGCATCATATTGTTGGTGTGGTTAACCTCATTGATACGTTGAGGGTTAATGTTTGTGATCACACTACATCTAGCTCATTAGCAGAGCCATCCACATCCTCTACTCCACCACATGATCCTCATCATCCTCCTGATTCTCCTCCACATGAATCGACTACAACATCTATTGATCATCCATCCACATCTTATCCTCCTCCTCCTCCTCCTATTTCCCCTCCACATGTGTCTAAACCTGTATCCACGTCTGATCCTCCTGCTCCCCCACTTCCTCCGCTTGTGTCACCATTCTTCGATCATTGTCTTTCTCCTAGTCCACATGTGCCATCATCCACCAACCCTCCTCTTCCTCCTCTTCGTCCACATGTGTCACAAGATTATGATCCTTTGAACACTATGATCACATCGGGTACTATTGATGCACATATTCATGATATTGATATAGAGACACTTGATTGTGCTCTTATTCCAACATTTTCTTATGAGATAGGTTCTCTTGATAGAGTTCCTACCTCTGGTAGCAGAGACATTGATGCACCTGGATGTGGTGGTGGACCTAGCTAGTAGTGGTATTGATTGACATTTATACTGTTTTTTTTATGTTTTACTAGAGATCTATATATGACACGTTTTTTGCAGATTTTGTTGAGATGTATGTTTGACATGTATATTCATATGTATATCACTCATGTATATTATGTTTTTCATATAATGTTGTGGTTGTTGTTGTTGTTTGATTTATAAAATGTAATATGAGTATGCTAAAGATGAACATTGTTAACAATTTCTTTGTTTTTAAGTGAAATTTGATATGTATCACTCATTTAAATTTATAGTTTCCATATATTGTTTAACTTTACTTTTATGGAAGCGTTTAATTTTGATTGTGATTGCAAAAAGTTATAACCATTAATGCCATATAATGTTTAACTGTTGTTCAAGGTGAATTGTTTTTTGTACTACAAGATACAATATGTTGATTAAACATGTTTAAAAACAAAAATACTCAAATATGATGAGTGAAATGATTGTGATTTGAATATTTATGTCTTTTTCATATATTATAATAATAACATTATAACATAATTATTCACTAATAATCATGTTAATTTTTAAGTTTTTATTATTCGAAGATTACAAGATAAAGTTATAATATAATTGTTTACTAAAATAAAAATGATTATATTTTATTAATATATAATTTTCCAAAGATTTTATTTATTTATATTATCAAACTATTATAATATGTGAAATTTATTCAAATAAATTTAAAATAATAAATATAGAGAATAATAATACATTTTGGTCAATACACTTTTGATGAAATGGTTTCACAATGTTTTAGTCTAATACATACTTTATGAATATTTTATTAAAAAATAATATCACCCAATATTTTTATAATTAGTATTTTAAGAATTAGAAAATTGACAAAGGATTCTATACTTTTAAATAAGTATGGATCATTAAAATTTTCCTTAATTTTGACTAGGCTCTAGAAAAAGACTCTTTTAGAATTTCCATGTCCTTCCTATATTGACACTTATTTCAAGGAGACTGCGAAAATAATTACTAATATAAGTTTATATGATTATAAAACTAAAGGATGGATTGGAATAGGTGAAGGCCATGATAGTTGCACTAGTTAAGATGAGGAATGCCATCAAAGTTGATAATCCCAAGTACACCACAAGTACTTTAGATATTGAACGAAGTTGTTTTGTTGGAATTGTCCTTAGAAGTTCCATCAAAGTAAGTATATATTTATTTGAATTTTGATTTTTTCAAACAATAAAATTTTTGAGGTTTGAATATTTTTTAATATATTCATTTTTCGTTAGATAAAATATAATTTAAAATAAATCTTTGCTACTGTACACCACCAACTTTGTGATATCTCAATTAATGCTTAGTAATTTAACGACTATTATAAACATATTTTAATACAATACAACATAAATTTGATATAATAAACAATAAATATGACAATGAAAATATATCAAAACCAAATGTTATGCTTGTACATCTATTTAATGTATTTTCAATATGGTGGTTGTAAATGGTTGTTAACTTTTCATATCCAACATAATTATAAAATGAAGGATAAAAAAACATAATTGTCCATTATAGGTACCCATAATAAATGACATCCACAATATAAATGTCCAAACAAATCATTTACATGAAATTAGTCTTTGTTTCCATCACCCCGATTATCTTCTTTGCTTTTCATTGTAACATTGTTATTCTCAAAAAGATGTTTAAATATTGGATCACATCTCAGTACAAACCACCAATCCCCATCAAAAGCATCTGGATTTATTGTCTACCAAGGATGATAATGTCCTCGATATTGTAGAGTACCCATATGCGGGGATAGACTGGAGAGGATGTCCAAACATCTGATTTACAACAGAGGATCCAAGAAAGAGGTAATATTATCGTTATGTTTTGGTCAATCTATTTGCATATTTTTATGTCTTATTTAATGCAGATGTAATTTATTGTAACATTTTGTTTCAATTATCTTTTAATTATTATCTAGTTTTTTACATATATTGGCACATATGCTAGGGATGCACCTACTATTATAGTCCAAAAATTCCCTACCTATGCATACATGACATTGGCCTTTCCACTTACACAATTTTCCAAATTACTGCTGAGGATCCTTCTTAAAAAACCATTTTTTGAAACATGTACTCTCATTGCTGAACTACTGCTCACGTACACATGCTAGCTGCATACTAGTCAACCCATGTACATACACGAGCTGCATGCTAGACAACCCGCGTTTACTTCCAAAAGTTGCAAAAAATATATAATTGCAAGGAATTCGGTGGAGTTTACAGGCTATCGAGGGTTTCCCAACCATTTTACCCATTGTAGCCTGTTCCCAAACTGAATAACCATATTTTTCTCATATAAAAAGAGGTCTTGGGGTCCCATTTACAACATCAAGCAAGAGAACATAGAAACTTTTCCAAAATCCCTTCCCCTTCTAGCCCAAGTTTTGCAGCCCTTTCTGAGATTTGGCCTCAACATTCCCCTCCAACCCTTTCTCCTTATACAATCCTTTCCATTTGCCAAAGAGATTAGTTGGTTGTGAGAGGAAAGCATGGGAATGATGCACTTAGAGCAACAATAAGAAGAGCTCAAACCTAGTTCACGAAGCATTTGTTGATAAGAAGGTTGTAATCTTTCTGATCTTCGTATTGAATAAAATAGTTCTTTCCTATCCCAATACATTGTGTCTTTATATCTTTATTGATTAACGCATCCATGCTTATATTTGAATATTAACATTAACAAGTAGAGATTGTATATTTGTAGCATTGTTTTCCTAAGTGTTCTTGCAGGTCAACTTTGGGAGGAGACCCATAATCAAGGAAGCTACAAAGGTGAAAGAGGTCTGCACTGGACGTTAGGACCAAAGGTACACCTACTTTCCTCTCTCTTTTCGTTTAAGTTTATATAGTTTTGGGGTAGTTTAGGGATATAACCGTATTTTAAGGGAAGTTAGTGCTCTACCTGTACCTTGACCCAATATAGTAATAGGGGGATTTTCCCTGCTAGCATAATTGGCAATTCCACTAGGGAGTCTCTCTAGGGTCTTAGTGGGAGATTTTGGTTTAAATTAGTTTTTTCAATTTCTTTTTGAGTTTTTCAGGTTTACTAAGTTTGTTTAGGGTCTCTGGTCACCTTCTAGGTGCCTACCAGCCTTCCCTGCCTAGTCAGTCTGCCAAGCCTTTTTTCTTTTTGAAAATTTCCAAAGGTGTACGTGCCCTGCTTTGGTTCATCCCGTGTACATATGTAGTCTGCATAGTATACAACTCAAATACATACATAGGTTGTTGGTGCAACAACCCACGTCTCTGTGTCTTGAAAGTTTTTTTAAAAAATAAGAGTTTTTCACTTTCTTGATAGAATCTTTGGTATTCTCAGGCCTTTCTTGGAGTTTACAAGGTCTTTGTTAGTGGTCTTTGGTTGGGTTAAAGATTTAGTTTTAACTTGTTTATCGATCTTCTTTGTTTGCCTTAGATGTTTAGAGTTGGCCTATTAGTGTTAGATCCTCCCCTGGATCCTTTTGAGTCCCTGCATTTACATCGTGGTCTAGGGTCTGTATGAGTCTTAGGTTTTATCTTCTCTTTATCCAGTTTATGCTTTGAAAAATGAAAATAATCTTTTACTTCTATTTTTCTTGTTTAAGCATTTCAAAAAATAAAAAAACATTGCATCCATGTATTTAGTTTGGTTATAGTATCATATTCAAAGTTCCTTCTTATTTTCCTGAAAGTATAAGTAGTTTTCCATTGTGAAGTGAAGAGCTCTTTTAAGAGACTTTTGGTTATAGAATCTTGAAACATTGTTTGGAGAAGTTTCCAATCATAAATATTTACAATCCTTTGCTTAAAATTTGAAGTATCTAGTTTACTTTTTCATAAATTCTCTAAGTTTTCTTCTCTTTCGTCTCTTACAAACACCACAAGTTGCACGTTCATATCCCGTGAGTAAATCAGGCTCATAAAATCAATGCTTAACTTAAAATATATTAGACTTTTTGTTTGCAGGGTTCACCAACTAGTCTAGGCTTTAGAGCATTGAAATAGGTGTGAAGAGGAAACTCTTCAAGGCCATCTAATAAAAAATTGAATTCTGTGATAGGGAGTGTTAAAATTCCAACATCGTAAGAGTTAGCCAGGATCCCCCTCTAACACAGGGGCTAAACACGAGTGTTATCACTGATAAATCATCTGCATCATTGCTCACAATGGTTGAAGAAAGACACTAATGCCAACAACAATTAGTACACCTACATCACCAAAATCCATCAAAAAGACACAAAACTATACACTTGGTTCAAAAATTAAAGTGCACAAATTCACCAAAGGAAGCACGCGCACAAGGCGCAGACTAACACAACCCTCTGTGCGCACTGTGCACAAGATGCGCGACTGTCTACGAGAAAATCCATGCACTTCTCATGAACAGAGCATTTATGAATCTTTTCAGCCTCTCAACCACTTCTAGTTCGACCCCCAAGATGATTTGACAGTAAGATCTGAGCGAAATCTAGCTTGGAGGTTGGTCAAGGGCTAGGGAGTGCCCTAAAAGTCCCCTTGTTCACACTATGAACCGATTGTATATTGCCATGAATGGACACTATAAATATGTGCCATGGGTGTGCTAGAAAAATAATAAATTCAAGGTATTGTTATGCTATAAGAATTCTTCTTGAAGAATCCTCTTTTCTCTTTGAATCATTCAAGCATTATAGCAAGGGCCATTCCACTCACCTCTTGAGAGGATTGGCATTGTATTTCTTTAGCATTGTGAATTGCCATTGCATGAAGAGACTAGATCTCTATTAGGGAACTAAAGAGCCCTCTCAAGGAGGAAGAGGGTGTTTTCCTTTCTCTACGATGTTATCCTATCAATATTTTGATCCATTGGTAGTTATATGATGGTAATTTTTTTCTTTTCATGGTTCTAGTTCTTACAATCTTTTCTAACATTTATTTCTTTTTCTTTTTATTTCCTTGTTTCATGTGTATTTGGTTATCTAATCAACTCACAAACCTCTGTCTTGTTTAGCTGACTTAACTAAGTGCTAAGCATTGTGTTTTTGCTCACCCATGTGACAAAACCAACACAATAGATTGGAGACCATATTGGGGATCAATATAAAATTCCTCCCTATTTAAGTCTTGAGAGCACTTATTTTTAATTGTTTTGATATGTAGGTACCAAAACCGGCCTAGTCCATCCTTTCAAAGTCAAAATTTAGAGCCAAGGCAATAGAATTTCACTTGGAAATTTCTTTCCCAATGTGTGATAGGAAGTGTGTGTCTCTCAAAACACACAAACACATGTTGGACAACTGAGAGGGGGGGGGGGTGAATAAGTTGTTACCGAGCTTAAACAATTATGCTTATTTTAAACTCTTTGCAGAACACTGAATGTCAATCACAATAATATAGGGAAGTAAGCAATAGAACATTCAACATCATTCATACATATGAAATATACAGAGACATATATTTCATGAGGAAACCCATAAAGGGTAAAAACCTCTTCTTCTTTATATGATAAGTAATCTTTACATTCTATACATTATCATACTTATGAGAACCAACTCATAATGAGGCTACAACCTTTGTTTTGCAAGCTGCTATTTGCTGAGAGCACCAACTCTCTAGATTCTCTAGCACCCACTAGAAGGAAGCACTGACTCCCTGGTTTCTCTAGCACCCACTAGAAGGAAGCACCAACTCCCTAAGAGTTCCAGCACCAACTTCCAGTTACACAGGCATTGACCTATATATTAGAGAACCAATGTTCTCCCTTGCACTACCCTGCCACCCTGGTTTTTTTTTCTCGCTGCAACTAGATGGAAACTACAAATCCCTGTGTTCAAGCACCCACTTGAACCTCCGAGGACAACAATCCTCCCTAGCACCTCCCAACCACCCTTAAATATAAAGTTTGATATATATAAGTTTATCACAGTGATACAATATTTATCAATGGCTTACCGGTCTCATCACTGTTCTGCTACATTGCTCTTATCTACCTACATCAGTGTCTTCCTGCACACTCCCCTTACTCTTTATGTTCTTCTTCCTTTTATGCTCTGTGCGCCATGTCCCTTCAATGCACCATTCCTCTTCTGTGCATTTCAGCTGTCGCACTCTACCTCCTTCTACGCGCATAAATCCCTCTCAACAACAACCCCATATCTTCTCTGTTCTGCGTATTTATACTATCTGTGCACCTTCTTCGTCCTCCATGCACAGTGCCTCTACATGCTCTTCAACGTGCCATCTTTATGTTCATTGGGTTGTTCACTGCCACTTCAATTTTTGCTTTGCTTCACTTGCTCAAGCATCAACACACTCTCTCTATTCTGCATGTTCTACTCGTGTCGAGTCCTCTATCCCATCATCATGGAAATTCCTTATCTTTTCTGGCAGTTATGCCCATGCGTTCATCATCACTGGGTGTTATGCTGAGATTCCTTAGCCTCTCTAGTAGTCGAGACTCTTTGTCTTCTCTGTCACAGTCGAGCTCATCCTCTCTGTTGTAGTTACAGGCTTCAACACTCTTCCATCTGTCAATCACCTCTATGAATAGTCTTCATTCCACTGGCAGATTCCTTGAGACTCTTCAGCTTCTCTGGCGATCACCCTGAAGTCTCTTCGAGTCCTCTGGCAGAAATAATCAGTCGTTTCTAGCAGTTACACTGTGAACCTCCAAAAACTGCATCAACAACTGAATCGCCACTGATAGGTTAACTGTGAAGAACAACAATAGCCCTTCTATCATATTCCCGAATAACCTGCACCGTTGGATCATAAATGATGGGTCTCGCGCTTATTTTTCCATTTCGCAATTCGACATTTCGACATTTCGGCATTCCTGTGGTGAGGCATCTCGTCTCTCCAAGTCGGGATCTCCGAAATGGAGATTAGCTTCGTGCTACCTCCTCCCTTGAGCCTTCGTTGATGTGACCATAGGTTATGACCAGGGGCTAATTCTGAACACGCATTTCACATTTCACGTTTCGAGGATTCTGTGATGAGTCGTCTCGACTCTCCATGTCCCAACCTCCGAAATGGAGCTTGTCTCTTGGAGCTGTTCTCTACATCTCTTCGACGATGTGACCACTAGCGGTGACCAAGCGCTTATCCATACATCACTTTCGCAATTTTTCATTTCGACACTTTGGGACTCCTGTGATGAAGAGTCTTGATTATTGACTCCTCCAACTCCCGGTATCCGAAACTCCGGTTGATGTGCCTATTTTGAGATTTTCGGCGTTTCGCATTTCAGCACTTTGAGACTCCTATGATGAAGAGTCTCGACTCTTGAATCCTCCAACTCCCGGTATCCGAAACTCCAATTGATGTTCCTGTTTTGGGATTTTCGGTGTTTCACATTTCGACACTTTGGGACTCCTGTGATGAAGAGTCTCGACTCTTGACTCCTCCAACTCCCAGTATTGAAACTCCGGTCGATGTGCCTATTTCAGGATTTTCGGCGTTTTGCATTTCGGCACTTTGGGACTCCTGTGATGAAGAGTCTCAACTCTTGACTCCTCCAACTCCTGGTATCCGAAACTCCGGTTGATGTGCCTGTTTCGGGATTTTCAGCGTTTTTCATTTCGGCACTTCGGGACTCTTGTGATGAAGAGTCTTGACTCTTGAGTCCTCCAACTCCCAGTATCCCAAACTCCGATCGATGTGCATGTTTCGATATTTTCGAAGTTTCACATTTCATCACTTTGGGACTCCTGTGATGAAGAGTCTCGACTCTTGACTCCTCCAACTCCCGGTATCTGGAACTCCGAAATGGAGTCTTTGTTTCTGATACCCAAAATGGAATTTAGCTTCTGATCTTGCCATGCAATCATCGTTGTGCTGCTGGTCGTGATCTTTGCCATCAATGACAAACATACATACACTGCACTATGTGTGCACCTCTGCACTATCTCTTCTGGTCTTCACGATCTTTCTTTGCTACGTCTTCCCAAAATACTTCTACTGCTCGCCTGGAACATTATACCTGTACTCAAGCCATCATCGCTACTGTACTTTCCATCAATGACAAGCATATGCTGCCTATAAAACATGCAAACAATCTCCCCCTTTGGCATTGATGGCAACAAAGGCACCCAGACTTGTTCTTTTCTCCCCCTTTGACATCAATGTCAAAGAAAACATGCTCCCCCTGAGTTGTTGCAGTATTTTTTGGAGGTATCAAATATTCAATTAATACAAACTCCCCCTAATAGGATGGATTCTCTTAGGTGTGAGATGGGATGACACCCAACTTTTGTCGGAGATATTCAAATGGTGTCTTGGCTAGGGGTTTAGTAAAGATGTATGTAATTTGTTCTGTGGTTGGAATGTAATGGACCTGAACAATCTGATTGTTGACTTGCTCTCTTAGAAAATGGTATTTTATGGGAATATTCTTGGTCTTGGAGTGGAATACAGGATTCTTGGACACGCTGATGGCACTAGTGTTATCACAATGAATTGGGATCAGTGCAGCATATTTTACCTCCAAGTCTGCAAGTGTCTGAATCATCCATAATACCTGAGTGCAACAGGTAGCATCTGCAATGTACTCTACCTCTGTAGTTGATAAAGAAATGGAACCTTGCTTTTTACTCAACCATGCTACTAGAGAATCTCCTAAGAAGAACACACCTCCACTCGTGCTTTTCCTTTCATCCATGCAGTTAGCCCAATCAGCATCTAAGTAGACTGATAATTGAAAATTCTGATTCTTAGGATACCATAGGCCATAGTTCATTATTTCTTTCAAATATCTGAATATTCTTTTGACAGCTAGAAAATGACTATGTTTAGGTGAAGACTGATATCTTCCTACCATTCCAACAACATGCATTATGTCTGGGCGAGATGTTGTGATGTGCAATAGGATTCCTATCATTGACCTATATGAACTTTGATCAACATCAGGTGATTCATCATTCTTGCTTAATTTGCATCCAGTAACCATAGGTGTGCCCACAGGTTTAGAATCTTCCATTTGAAACCTTTTCAACATTTCTCTTAGATATTTTTCTTAAGAAATGAACATCCCTTCAGACCTCTGAGTAATTTGCAGACCAAGAAAAAATGACAGTTCACCTATCATAGACATTTCAAACTCAGGCTCCATGGCAGAAGCAAACCATTGTACCAATGAATCCTTATTACATCCGAAGATGTTGTCATCTACATAGACCAACACAATGAGCAAATCATTATCCTCTATTTTGATATATAGATTGTTGTCAACTGTTCCTCTCTTGAACCCTTTGTCTTTGAGATATGTATCTAGTCTGTGATACCAGGCACGCGGGGCTTGTTTTGACCCATATAAATATTTCCTTAGCTTGCATACTAAGTCAGGTTTATCAGATAGTTTGAAACCCTCTAGTTGTTCCATATAGACTTCTTCATTTAAATCTCCATTGAGAAAAGCTGACTTGACATCCATTTGATAGACTTTAAACCTTTTATGATAAGCATAGGCAAGAAATATTCTGATAGCTTCTAATCTTGCTATGGGTGCATATGTTTCATCAAAATCCAATCCTTCTATTTGAGCATATCCTTTACAGACCAATCTTTCTTTGTTCCTGACAAGTTGTCCCTTCTCATTCAACTTATTCTTAAAGATCCATTTGGAACTAATGATATTTTTACCTTCAGGTCTATGAACCATCTCCCACGTATTGTTTTTCTCAATCTGATCAAGTTCATCATTCATTGCTTTAACCCAATGGTCATCTTTGCTAGCTTCATTAAAATTCTTGGGTTCCAGCATGGATATGAAAGCTATATGTGATTGTTCGGTGTTTTTGATTATCTTTCTCCTGGTTTGTACACCTTTGTCTTTTTCACCAATTATCTGACTTGTAGGATGATTCTTTTGAGTGATTCTAGAGGATGAATTTGAAATTGTCTATTGATTTGAGCCTGTCTGAGTATCTGTGTCTTCATCTAATTTAGAGTCTTTATTTTCTGATTCTTGGACCTGCTCATCTTCAGCTTTAGTTGTGTCCTTTGTAGAAGACTCATTATTGTACACCTCTCTTGCTGGGATTCCTTCATCAATTTGTATGTCAATACAATCAACCATTTTATGCAGCCTCTTATTATAGCATCTATATCCTTTATTGTTTGTAGAATACCCTAAAAAGATACCTTCATCAGCCCTGTCATCATATTTGCCAAGGTTCTCATCATTTTTCTTTATGTAACATTTACTCCCAAAGACTTTGAAGTGTTTGATTGAAGCAGGTCTCCCATACCACAATTCATAAGTTGTCTTGTCACTTTGTGGTGTGAGGTGGGATTTGTTAAGAACATGGATTGCTATGTGTATTTCTTCTACCCAGTAGGTTTGACCAATGTTCTTCTCATTCATCATTGACTTGGCCATTTGCTGTATGTTTTGTTTTGCCTCTCAACTACTCCATTTTGTCGTGGAGTTCTTGGGATTGTGTATTCTCTCTTGATCCCATGCTTATCACATAATTCCTTGAAACCACTTGACATAAATTCTCCTCCTTTGTCTGATCTTACTGCCTTTAACCTCTTGCCTGTTTGATTCTCAGTTAAAGCCTTAAATTTTTTAAACTTCTCAAATGCTTCAGCTTTTTCCTTGAGAAAGGCAACCTAAGTAATTTTGGAGTAATCATCAATAATCAACATGAAGTAGTTTTCTTTCCCTGTGCCTTCCTGTCTTGATGGTCCACATAAATCCATATGAACTAGTTGGAGTGGTTTCTCTGTTGAAGCAGACCTCTTGGACTTAAACTGTGTCCTGATTATCTTTCCTACTTGGCAAGGTTTACACATAGAATCTTGGGGCTTTGATATTCTTGGAAAATCTTTTACTACCTCAAGATTTTTGAGCTTGATTAAATGGTAAAATTTTAGATGTCCAAGTCTCCTATGCCATAACCAGATTTCATCATGTTTTCTTAGATGACACTCTTCTCTATCTTCTTTCAGTACACATACATTATTTTCTGTCCTTATGCCTTTGGCCACCACTTGTCCTGAGTTTATAGACTTTATCTTGCAGTCCTTGGACGTGAACATTACTTCACATCCTCTGTCACAAATTTGACTTACACTGAGCAGATTATGTTTCAGCCCATCTACAAGCAGAACATCTTGAGCTCTTCCTTTTCCATTAATTAAACTCACCATCCCTTTACCCTTTATTTTACCTGGAGCATCATTTCCAAAGGTTACGTTTCCTGATTTTCTTTCACTTAGAGATAGAAACTTACCTTTGTATCCCGTAATATGTTTGGAGCATCCACTGTCTATATACCAAGGGTTTGTTTGTCTTTGAGCTGACAACACTAATCCACACTTGTCACTTTCTTTCTTCTTCCAAACCTTGACATTTTCAGCAGGGGAATTCAAATCTGGTTCGTAGTTCCTTAAGCGACAGTCAACATATTTATGTCCATAGTTATGACAGATGTAACATTATGGTTCGTCGAATAAAGGATCATAACGATTTTTATGCTTAACCTATCTCCTTTTCCCATCCATCAAGTGCAGGGATGATTTTAAGGATGGAAAATTATTTTAAAATATAGAAACCTTGGCGAATATTACTAATCCTTCATATGCCAACTATAAATGTTTGGTGATATTTTTGTAAAAATATTCAAATTTCTAAGGATTTTATATAGTTTTTATAAAATTTTGGCGATTTGTAAGGTAAAATAATTTTATCTTATAGAATTTGGGCGAATCATTTTTAAAATAGCGAATCTTGTTTTTGGAAAAACCATGGAAAATTAGCCCATGAGCAAAATTTAGCCCCTAAAATCATCTATGAGATTCAAGTGATTTGCAGTCTGTGGTGGTTTGTTACTTGGCTGTCTCATTCTTTGTTGTGGCAGATATCTGTACCTTGAATGTCTTGATTGCTCATAATTTAATTTTAAAGAACAATTTACAGCTTTATGACCAAAGTTAGAACAAAAGAAACAATATCCATAGAAAAAACGTTGGTACCTAGAAAAAGTATGTCTTCTTTGAGGAGGTCGATTTCTTTCATGCCGATAATTTCTCTGATCTATAGATTCGGTTCTGGTACTTTTTCTTTCATTCCTTCTTGGTGGTTGATTTTCTTTCTTTGTTTTTGCAGAGTGACTGTTGTCAATGTTTGAGGATTTGACAAACTTGATAGGTTCTTTGTTTCTTGGCTGAACACTACTTGATCCCTCTTCATAACCCAAACCAATTTTCAGCTTTGGATTCCTTTGCTAATTCAGAATGGTGGATAATCCTCCTGAGGCTTTGATACTTGTAGTTTAAAGCTAGCTGTTTTGCCAAGAATATTTAAAGAAAGAGGAAGGAGCATGAGGCCTTGCTTAAGAAACACTGGAATGAGCTTCCTTCCCTTAGGGTTTTGATTCTAGGGCCCTGCCATTGCAACACCATAGAACCTAACCTTCTAGTCTTTAAATTTTGATCCTCCTGAGACCTTGCCCTTACTTTTGACTCCATAATACCCTAGGGCACTGTTACTCTCTCCAACGTTGAGCTTATTCATCTTTCAAAACTTCAAAAATTGAAACCCTAACTAACCCTAGCGCACTAACCAGGGCTGACGTCATACTTGACGCAACCAACCTTCTAACCCTGCAATAAATGATGACGTCATGCCTAAATTAAGCTATTGTTGATAGAAATTATTATTGGCTTGGTCATCCTATGATAGACATTGAACAATTGGTAAATTTCATTGGCTAATTGATAAAACATTGACCTTCTTTGTCTATTGCATTGCCTAATTAAACTAACCCTAAAGAAGCTGATGTCATCCTTAGGATATTGACGCAACACTCTGCTACATATGAGCAATAAATGACATTTAATACATTGATTTGATTTTCATTAAATGCTATATTATTCCAGTGTTTATTGACAAAGTAACATTATATGCCATTGTCATTATTGCAAACATTGACCTCGTCAATATTTACTGCTATATATGCTCATATATATTAAAGATTTGATAGTCATTGGTCTATGAAGTACTAACCATTATTGCATGTATTATTTTCATTGTTGTCTTGTCTCGCAAGCAGGTGCCTTCTCTGTGGTTATTCTTCAATTGACTATCTTGTTGGCGGTAATTTGTGAAAGGGAAACTAGCCTTAATCCTTTGAGCCTTTTCCTTTCAAAACCCCAGATTGCCAGGGACGTCTCCCTTGGGCTTAGCCACCCTAAATAGAAAGTACCTCCCCATTGTGGTGACATTGGGTGGGGTAGGTCCCTGTTACGCTAGTTTGACCCTTATCCTATAGCCTTGTAACCTCAAATACAAACTGAGCAATAACATTTTGGCGCCGTTGCCGGGGAACACTAAGTCAATCTTCCTCAATGACAAAACCTTTGGTAAGCCTTGCCTCAAAGATCTTTCTCTTACAAGCTTACCTGGCGACTCCACTAGACCTTATTCCCCCTATTCTTTGGTAGTTTCAGGAAAACTATCTGGCGACTCCACTGATTTTTCTTAGGGTGCCACATTACCTTGTGTGATATTTTCAATTATGGGATCATGGCACACTGGGAACAAATGTATCCAAGTATTGATTTAAGAAGTTTTCAAGGATACCCGAATTACTTTGATACAAAATGGCTAGATAACTCACCAATGTTTTTGGGCCTCCCAGCTCCTCATATAGTAAATTTTTTGGAGTATTTGAGCGAGATAAAGTTGGGAGGAGAGGATGCTCTTATAAAATTGTTTTTGCTCACCCTGCCATCCTACTTACAAAAATGTTTTAAGATTTTTTGCAAGGATAGGGGTATATAATCTTTCATACACCTCATTAGTAAGTTTATCGACCTTACTAAGCTAGATTTCCAAATGTATGAATATGTCCTTCAAAACCTCATGATAACCTTACACCACAAAGGATTCACCACTGAGATTGTAGAAGATCTCAGGAGAGCTTATCATGATCAATACCAAGAATCCTCTGATATAAGAGACGAGGTTTATGAAGACCATTGTCAACCCCTTGAAGAGGAGAAAGATCTCTCCCATAATCCAATAGAATGCAACAAAGATGTAACCAGAAATGTGAATTATGAGGATGAAGCACCAATAATCACTCCCCAGTCTGATGAAGCTCTCCAAGACCCTGTCACTCCTGCACAAGATGAAGAGAATGAGGTAAGTCATTTTCATTATTTTGATGATACTTTGTTCTATGACTCAGAAAATGAAGAAGGAGTGGAACCCTTGGACGGGCTAGATCCCCCATGTCTCAAGACTGAAGATGTAGAGGTAGATCTTCCACCTGATGATGCTATCCAGATACTTGAAACTCTTGCATAGGAAGGATTAAGCGAGGTAAATTGTTCCCCCTTCCAAGTTTTTAGTGGTTCTTTGCCTTATGACACAGAGAGCGGAGAAGTATTGGATGTTTTGACTCCTCCATGTTATGATACTGACATTGACATAGCTGATTTCGACGAATTCATACATGTTGGGAGACGTAGGTGGGATGCTTTTAGTTATGATATAGATCCCATCTATGACCTAAAAAGTCATCTTCGGACGTTGCCCTTGCAATTACCACAACAGATTACTTTTGACCAGTGGCAACAAGGAGATGAGGTTTTTACCCATACCATCCAAAGGACCAAGGATGACCCAGTACCTTATTTTCCTGATAATTTTTGGTCATACCTTGAGGACTTTGATGACTGTTCTTTTGAGCATTTGGACTTATTTTGTGAAGATGATTATCAATCACCTATCTGCTCAGATTTTGATACAAGTAAGAACATTGTTTTCCTAAGGAGAGTCTTTCATGGCTTTTCACTCTAGCCACCTATTGTTACTTTACCATGCTTGTCCATTAAAGGTGTGCTTGAGAAGTATATTTTTAATATTGAGTTTCCTCTTAGGCAAGCCCTGAACTCCAAGGGTTGGTTGGGTATTGCATGCTTTAGTCAGTTTTTCAAATTTCCCTTTATAGTTTTCCAGTCATCTGCTAGATCTTTGTCGATCCCTTCCTTGACATCAGAGCATGAGGATGTCTTAGGTAGCCAGTTTACGGGCCCTTTTGGTCAGTTGTATGAACCTTTCATTGTTCATGACCCTTTCTTGAAGTGGATTGAATACTTTCCTCAGAGATGGACTTGGCAGGATTTTGTCCCTCCCACCCGCCTCCATGAGTTAGACTTTGAGATTCCCAATGATGTGATATATATTCTAACTCATGACATTTTTGTGCTGGATTCATCATTGTTTTGGTTTATGATGAAGCACAAAGGCAGGTATCAAGGAACGTGGTTGGGTTGGCTTCACTGTTTGTTTGACTACACCAACATACAACCAACAGGTAAGTACAGGTAAGTGTTTCACTTTCTATTAGCATTTATGATTACTTTATATACATATATATCATATTTTGCGGGGTGGCCATACCACCCCACCTTTGTTGCTAATGATTTATTTTCAAGTGTGAGCAGGTCTGCAGGTTTATGCCAGAGATGTTGAGGTTCTCATGCACTCTATGGTGAGCACATGTCCCTAAGTTGGAGCCAGATGTTATCCCCGATCTCTAGGGATAACTAGGAGATCATGTCTCGAGGCCCACAGGTCCTAGACATGGAGTACCAAGAGCAGGATTGACCTGAGCATGGCCCTGGAGGGCCCATCCTTCTTCTTCTTCGCCAGACTTGTCCTGTTAGCAGCAATAGCTTCCATCACCATCGGCTTGGACTTGCATCAGAGAAGGCTCTTTCTCCATGAGGTAATTGGTCCAAGGTATCATGGTATGTGTCATGTTTGATCGTTATAACCTTCTTATATGTGCATCAAGTTCCTTACATTTCTGATGACTGCTTGGATCTTACACTAATCCACTTGACCATTGTTGGGGGGATTAACGGGGTGACCTAGCAAGCTTGTATTCATGGGTTTTGGTTAGCCACCAGGGGGGATTTGCAGAGCCATCATCCGCTCCCACCATTCTATCATTTTACATCTTATCTCCCATTCATCCATCCCATTCCCCTAGTCCGACCATTAGGATGACCTTTGAGGGTTACACTTTGTCTTATGGGAAGAAGGGGCTAAAGGCCCAGGGGGTAAAAGAAACTGGTAAAAGATAAAAGCCATACGAAATAAAACCTAGAGATGCTTTCACCTAGGGATCCCCGAGAAGGCAATAAAAGGCCTCTTGATAAGAAACAAAAGGGACCCTAAGAAAAATAATAAAAACAAGACCTAACCAAGAGGATGGGAGGTATCATCACGAGCCAACCTATTATGTTCATATGTATCTAGTAGTATGACATTGCCATTATCTGGTCACCACGCCAGGGAAATGACCTTTGGTTGCATGGCCAAGGGAAAGTGGGTCTCATCATGAGCCAACCTTATCATTTCTGTGAAAATACCAGTGGGTAACACTGTCAGCTCTGGTCACCACGCTAAGGCAGTGTCCTCTGGTCAGACCTTGAAGTAAAAAGAAAGAAAAGCAATAAATAAAGAATAAAGGCAATAAAGGGGCTTGGAAAAAGTGCATCCATGATGGGTACAACTCACCTCCTATAAAGGCACCCATAGACAACACCTACCCCTGGTCTTACTATGACTGGACATCCCTAGACCATATCACTTCATGAACATGGCTTGAATGATCTTCTGTGGAAACTTTCCTTTGCTTGTGGATGCTGGCCCAATAGGTTATTTTGTTTGTTTCTTTAACTTTGTATAATAGATCAGTGTAATGTCTTTGAGCTCTTAGATGATATGCTAGGGATTTTATGCAGGTATTTGATAAATTTAATGATGAAATATGATTGACATTGCTATGATCCCGAGGACTGATGAGCCCATGGAGGGCGTAGTTTGTGATGTGCAGGACCATACCCGATGGACATGTACCAGTGGATTGGTACACGGGGATATGATTAGCTCGGACCTCCATGGGGCTGAAGATCCCATCAGATGGTTGCTGTGATGGCAGAGACAGGGCAACGTTGAGATGAGCCATTGCATGAGAAGGAAGAAGGATGTTCCACCTAGGACACTTTGGTAGAGCCCGGCCTAGGGGGAAGTACCCACTGCAGAGGGAACATTTGCCTTTGATGGACAGGACGCCACCTGAGAGAGTTGGATGTTGTATGGAGCATGTGGCAGGGTGTTGAGGTTGTTTGGCACGTGTGGCAGCTTGGAGGAGCCCTAAAGGGGCCAACGTGTGGTTGTCTGGATGTTGTGCTTGCCCAAGAAGGGCCAACGTTTCCCTCAGAAGGGCTTGACATCCCTCTTTTAGCTCATTTTATGACGTTTTTCTGGAAATTAATGTAAAAACAGTGTAAAATTGGTAGTCAGCCTTGTTGGCTATTTTAATGACCTAAAATTTAATTAGAAGGTCATGGATTGGTATAAATATAGGACCTTTGGCCTCATTTTAAAGATAACATAACTCACTCTCTTGTGAGAGATCTACTTTTAGTCTTTTTCTTGGTATTTTTGCTCTTGGAAGTGAGGCGCAACTCTTGTTGGAGGATTATTCTTGGCATTTTATGGTGTTTGTCTCATTGGAAGGTTTACAACTAGGGTTTGATGAGCATTCTTCATGATTTGTAAGTGAATTTTTCATGCAAAAATTCTTGATTGAATGGTTGTAGGTTTAATCTCTTACATTTTCTATTATATTGCTATTATATTGCTTAATATTGAAACCCTAGGTAGCAAGCACACAAGTAGGTCCTTGCTATATGTCCCCATGCTAGAGAAAATTGTTTTAGCCATTTATTAAGGAAGATATAGCCTAGCTGTTGCTACACTAATCATCCTTTTTCTGAGTTAGCATTTAAATATAAGTTGAAGAGAGGAGACGTCCTAGGCCTAGTTGATTCTACACCTAGGGTTTTAATCTTCTAGGGTTTGAATAGCCTTGCTCCCGCAACACTTTTCTCCCTTAGACTTGTAGTTTAAAGCTAGCCGTTTTGCCAAGAATATTTAAAGAAAGAGGAAGGAGCATGAGGCCTTGCTTAAGCAACACCGGAATGAGCCTCCTTCCCTTAGGGTTTTTATTCTAGGGCCCTGCCATTGCAGCACCATAGAACCTAACCTTCTAGCCTTTAAATTTTGATCCTCCCGAGACTTTGCACCGACTCCCTAGTTTCTCTAGCACCCACTAGAAGGAAGAACCAACTCCCTAAGAGTTCCAACACCAACTGGATGGAAGCACCAACTTCCAGTTACACAGGCACCGACCTGTATATCAGAGAACCAATGTTCTCCCTTGCACCACCCTGCCTCCCTGGTTTTTTTTCTGGCTGCAACCATATGGAAGCTACAACTCCCTGTGTTCAAGCACCCACTTGAACCTCTGAGGACAACAGTCCTCCCTAGCACCTCCCAACCACCCTTAAATATAAAGTTTGCTATATATAAGTTTATCATAATGATACAATATTTATCAATGGCTTACTGGTCTTATCACTGTTTTGCTACACTGCTCTGCTCTACCTGCATCAGTGTCTTCCTGCACACTCCCCTTACGCTTTATGTTCTTCTACCTTTTATGCTCTATGTTCCATGTCCCTTCAATGCACCATTCCTCTTCTGTGCATTTTGGTTGCTGCACTCTACCTCCTTCTATGCGCATAAATCCCTCTCAACAACAACCCCCATCTCTTCTATGTTCTACATATTTATATTATCGGTGCACCTTCTTCATCCTCCATGCATAGTGCCTCTGCCTGCTCTTCAATGTGCCACCATTATATTCATCAGGATGTTCACTGCCACTTCAATTTTTTCTCTTCTTCGCTTGCTCAAGCATCAACACACTCTCTCTGTTTTGCATGTTCTACTTGTGTCGAGTCCTCTACCCCATCATCATGGCAATTCCTTATCTTTTTTGGTGATTATGCCCATGCGTTCATCATCACTGGGTGTTATGCTGAGATTCCTTAGCCTCTCTAGCAGTCGAGACTCTTTGTCTTCTCTATCATAGTTGAGCTCATCCTCTCTGTTGTAGTTACAGGCTTCAATGCTCTTTCATCTACCAATCGCCTCTATGAACAATGTTCATTCCACTGGCAGATTCCTTGAGACTCTTCAGCTTCTCTGGCGATCACCCTGAAGTCTCTTCAAGTCCTCTAGCAAAAACAATCAGTTGTTTCTAGTAGTTACATTGTGAACCTCCAAAAATCGCATCAGCAACTGAATCACCATTGATCGATTAACTGTGAAGATAAATAGTAGCCCTTCAATCATATTCCCAAATAACTTGCACCGTTGGATCATAAATGATGGGTCTCGCGAATAGTTTGCCATTTCGTAATTCGACATTTCGGCATTTTGACATTCCTGTGGTGAGGCATCTCGTGTCTCCAAGTCACGATCTCCTAAATGGAGATTATCTTCATGCTACCTCCTCCCTTGATCCTTCGTCGATGTGACCATAGGTTATGATCAGGGACCAATTCTGAACACACATTTCGCATTTCACGTTTCGGGGATTCTGTGATGAATCATCTCGACTCTCCATGTACCAACCTCTGAAATGGATCTTGTCTCTTGGAACTCTTCTCTACAGCTCTTCGACGATGTGACCATTGACGTTGACCAAGCACTTATCCATATAACACTTTCACAATTTTGCATTTCAGCACTTCGGGACTCCTGTGATGAAGAGTCTCGACTCTTGACTCCTCCAACTCTTGGTATCCGAAACTTCGATCGATGTACCTATTTTGGGATTTTGGGTGTTTCAAATTCGGCACTTTGGGACTCCTTTGATGAAGAGTCTCGACTCTTGACTCCTCCAACTCCCGGTATTGAAACTCCGGTCGATGTGCCTATTTTGGGATTTTTGGTGTTTCGCATTTCGACACTTTGGGACTCCTGTGATGAAGAGTCTCGACTCTTGACTCCTCCAACTCCCAGTATCTGAAACTTTGGTTGATGTGTCTGTTTCAGGATTTTCAGCATTTCACATTTCGGTACTTCGAGACTCCTGTGATGAAGAGTCTTGACTCTTGACTCCTCCAACTCCCGGTATCCGAAAATCCGGTCGATGTGTCTGTTTTAGAATTTTCGGCGTTTCACATTTCAACACTTCGGGACTCCTGTGATGAAGAGTCTTGACTCTTGAATCCTCCAAATCTAGGTATCCAAAACTTTGAAATGGAGTCTTTGTTTATGATACCCGAAATGGAATTTAGCTTCTGATCTTACCATGCGATCATCGTTGTGCTGTTGGTCGTGATCTTTGCCATCAATGATGAACAAACATACACTACACTCTGCGTGCACCTCTACACTATCTCTTCTGGTCTTCACGAGCTTGCTCTGCTGCGTCTTCCCAAAATACTGCTGGTGCCCGCCTAGCACATTATACTTGTACTCAATCCATCATCGCTGCTATACTTTCCATCAATGACAAGCATATGCTTCCTGTAAAACATGCCAACAACACGCACAATGAAATTTCTTTCCCAATGTGTGACACGAAGTGTGTGTCTCTCAAAACACACAGACACACACTATGTGAGTGACAAACTTCATTACTTTGTGCATTATGCGCTCTTTGCGTGCATGTCAGAACTTTAGCCCGCAAATAAGTTCATTTTTTGCAAATTGTAAGGGTTTCTATGAGTGGTTTGAGGGTCCCTAGCCTTCATATTTTAATTTCCTGCACTTTGTAAAGAAACCACACTTCACTTAGAGTCATTTCTCACAATAAAGGTTAGCTATCATAAGCACATAGGGGTAAAAAAAATCACTATTCTTCTTTTTTCTTTGTTGCCACATGGATGGCTCATTTGGCATTTAAAATTTTGAGTTGAAGTTATTGATTTTTCAAACACAATCAATTAATTTGGGACTAGAAATCAATTTTAACCCTCAAGTATGCTCTTCACCCACACCCAAATGTGATCTCCGGAATCAGAAAAGGTGGTTGAAAAGAAATTTCATCTCCCTTTAAAAATCATTAGGAGAGGACAAATCCCCCATAGGGTACCTCTTAGTTTTGGAAATCATCTTAAAGCTTTGTAAGGGCCCATACATGCTTACATGTTTGTAATCTTAGGATAGTTTGTAAAATCTTTATTAGTTTAGAAAACACTCTAGGGAAGTTTAAAAGATCAAGTAACGGGCCCATACATGCCCACATGTCTACAATTATAGGATAGTTTCAAAATATTTTCTAGTTTAGATAACATTCTAGGGAGTTTAAAGGATCAAGTAAGGACCCATATGTCCACATTTCTAGTTCTTTAGGGCTTTAAATATTCTGCAAGGTTGTACCAAAGAAACATAGTAAGCTAGATAAGAATATTTGTAAGGACCACAAGAAGTCCACATGTTGCAATATTACACTTAACTTATTAAAAATATTTTGCACACTTTTCACCTCCTTGCACACAAAGCCACTCCTCACACACATAATTTCCATTTAGAATAGTGGAGGTCGAAGTAAGCTTTCTTTTTTAGTACCCACAAAGTACTTCAAAGGAATTCCAAAAGATCCGACTACTTCTTTGGAAATTATCCACACCAATTTAATTCAAACAAGGTTGGTCCATGACCTTGATCTCTTAGCCTGCCACATATAAAAAAATTCTGAGAACGCACTAAATTTTCCTCCACAGGAGGTTTCAAAAGAAATTTTTTAGTCTAGGTAGGATCTCGAAGGTAGGCATCCAAATGACCCCACGTTACTAGGTTATCACATTTTGAAACAATAGAATTTGAGAATAGGGATTTTTCAAATCCTCCAAGTCAAGTGTTCCTACACCATAAGGCATGGAGATACCTGTGAAGGGTTGAAGGACAAGGTTTGGTGTTCTGCGCATCCCTCCTTGAGTCACCCAACTCTTGTGAGGGTATCCAGCCCGTGACCCATTTCTTAGGCTGAAAATCTAAATGACGTACTTTGACCGAGGTACTTAGTGGAAAAACATAGAATATCTACCCAGGTGGCGGTTGTGGGTTGCAATCGCACCTTGATCCAATTTTCTATGGCTATTGGGAAATATCACCAACTCTTTTGAGATATGCACCCTTTACCCCTCATTATAACTGATTACTTCAACCTTCACTAGTTCATCTTCCGGTGGCTTCAGACCCCACTGTCGAGTGCTATTGGAAGGCCCAGTGCTAAATTGAGAGGAA
>ML794069.1:349536-394586 GCA_009831015.1 Picea engelmannii
AATCCACCTATCCACATGCTTGTTTATTTTACAGTTGATTTATGTGTGATGTTCATTTGATTACATGCAATTGTGAGTTATACTATCTTGTGAAAGTAAAAAATATGAAAATCTCTTGTTCATTTATTTCTCTCTTATCACCTTTTGCACATATTCACCTTGCTAGTCAGAACCATCGTGGAACCACGGAATCCTCGTCATTCTAGACACTTGCAGAATCTCTCTCCTATTCTAGGAGGAGTCCCTAGTATTGCCAACTCACCATCTTAAACATCTCACACCCCAGTGAGTGCTATTGTTTTGGGATCAAATTTACTTGGTTCCACTTTGCTTGGGTCAAATACCCAAGGCCATCCATCTATTGACTCTCCTTCGGGTTCAAACTTCTTCTCAAGGAAGAAGCGCAAACCCACCAAATCCCTCTCAAGGGACATGTACATTACCTACACACACAATGGTTGGAACTAATTCTCCACCAAATCCCCCTATGCCATACTTGTCATCCCTCAACATTCCTAATTTAACCAAACTCATGAATGATCCCATTTGCATGATGCCACTTGGCCCAATATGCCTACCAAATTGCCTTAAGATATTCCAAAGTTTGAAGGAAAAAAAGGGGAAGATCCTGCCAACCATATTATGACTTTCCACTTATGGTGCTCTTCAAACAACATCATGGATGATTCCATCCGCTTGAGTTTATTTCAAATAATTCTCACGGGTTCATCAACCAAATGGTATGTGAACGAAAAATCAGGGTCCCATGTGACTTTTGAATCATTGGCCAAGCCCTTTTTGTCCTTTTTCCAATTACCAGTTCGTCGTGACACTAGCTTAGAACTTCTCTCCAAGTTCAAACAAACCACTGCTATCCATATCGTCGACCACATCCATGAATGGCGTCAACGACGTAGTTTGTGTAAAGCAGAAACCACCACAGAACAACGTCTTGATCAATTTCTCAAATCGCTCATCCTTGTGATTGCAAAGGACATATCATCCACTTTTCCTCAATCATAAGAGGAATCCATCAACAAGGCCCAACAATTCGACCTCATCTATGCTCAATCAGGTTACTTGTACAGAGTATTTCCTGATGCACCCAGACCCATACCATTTGGCCAGGACAAACCTGGGATGTCCCACACTGCAGATGGGTTGAATGGTTCTATGACACACCTCAACCCTTATGGACACCCATCACCCACTTATGGTTCCAATAAATATCCACAACCATATGGAGGGTCATCTTGTTACCCTCCTCCCACTCACCAACATTCATATCCTATGGCTCCCCCTCCACCATTGGGTGGACCCCCACCAGTACCCAGGATGGATCCAGTTTCTTAATCAAGTACGAGCCCACCCCCAAATCCCACATATAAACCCAATAGTGGTAGAATCAACTCAACTTCCTATGCACCATATGGATTGTCTCCACAAAACAATCCATATTTTCCATTTACTTGTCCTCCCTAGCTCGTTTCTCCTCCAACAAGACAACCACACGCTGGTGTTAACTTTGTTCATTCCTCGCCCATTCAATGGGTTCATACTTTTGAACAGTTGAATATGGAAAATCCATCCCATCAGCCAAATAATGCAAAGAAGAAAGGAAAAAATCGAAACAATAACAACCCGGGACCAGGAGAAAATAACCCCCAACAAAATCGTCCAGTCGGGGGAAACCAGAATCAAGGCAACCAAAACCCCCAAGCCGGAAACATAAACAATCAACCACGACAAGGGAAGAAAAATAACCTCATAACTAACTTCCCTTGTGCTCGATGTTGCGATTATGGACATTATAGTCACCACGTCCCCCATATTTCTGATTACAAATGAATGAAAGAATCCATGAACACACAACGCCCTCCAACACCGCCTATCCCCCAATAGACCCCACAACATTATTTGAAACCACCACCTCTGACCATTTTGCAAAACCCTATTCCACACCAAGGTGTGATAAATATCCAACAAGAGATAAACCCTGCCCCACCACAAATGGGGCAATATCAAAACCCATGGCACAATCAACCCGAAAATCCAGCCAATCACAATATCCTCCTTACCAGTAAGGAAGCGATTGTTATGCAAACACGTAGCCTTCCATATGGCATGCCCCGTGAATCTACCCCAACCACCTCAGAAGCAACTCCTAATACATTCAGAAAACCGTTGATGATCCCACACCCTAACACTGAGCCAAACCACCATATACCCCACATGCCTTTGTCTCAGAATGTACATAAACCTCATGCTAGGGAAGCTCATAATTATAGTTTGGTTGATGACTTGGCACAATCTCCTATTGCCATGTCTGTATTGGAGGTCCTCCAAACCTATCCATCATAATGCAAATCCTTTCTTTCCACCTCAGGGGCAGTCAACCCAACTGATACTCGACTCATCACCTTTGATCTAGATAGCGGAGAACCATGCCTCCCCACCCTGGTATATTTTCAGATACCAGTTAAGATATGGAACATCATAGTTCATCTGTGCATCATCGATGAAGGTGCATCCACATGTATCAAGTCCAAATTATTATGGAAAAAACTCGGCTCACTTGATCTAGTACCATTTTCCATCACCCTTATAGCTTATGACGATCGACCATCATCCCCTGAAGGGCTCTTCCAAAATGTCCCTATCGAACTTGGGGGGAAAACCATCTTGATTGAAATTGAATTTATTGACACCCCAATTGATTACAATATCTTGTTCGGACGTAGCTACATGTATTCTATGAAGGCAGTAGCTTCTTCTGTGTTTCACACGATGATGTTCCCCCATAATAGGAAAATAATCACCATTGACCAACTTACACATTACAAGCCTAATAATTCCCCCAAAATTGATAACATCCTCCCCCTTGTCCACACTAGCTCAGATGATTTTTCAGTCATTGACATTGGTCCTCGAATGTTCAAGGACCCATCCTTGTTAGGGACTTATCATGGAGCACCACTTCTCCTTAACCCTTCTATTTCAGCACAAGTGTGTGTAGTGTCTTCTAGCAGAACCGATATCGGAGATAATACTCCTCTCATTGAGTCACCTCCCCACATCGAAGTTCCACGAATCAGAGAATCACTGCCTCAGGAATTCCATGAAAGCACCATCAAACCACTTTTCCTAGATCCCCCCCCCCCCCCCCNCTCCCAAGCCATTACCCAAATCCCCTTTTTCTATCCCTCACTTGAAGTCCAATAATTCCAGGTAGCTACTACTCTCACCCTTCCCAACATGGTTCTTTCCATCCCTGTATGGTATCTCCATCCACTCGCTATGGTTCCTCCACCATATCTCCATCCTCAGATAGAGGGATTACCAATGCAGATCCTAGTACAGACTCCTGCTACACCACCCCCACTGTAATATACCATATATAAAATGTATGCAGAACTGAAATAAAATTCTAGTAATGGTAGAATAACAACAATATAACCAGAACATTCACCACAATAACACTGAAATGATATAAGAATAACAACAGAAACAACACTTTGAATATGAAAGAAATGTTCATGGGCCTCTTTGAGGGGGAAAACTCCAATTGAGCAGAGCTCTATTACAATAATATCCAAGCTAGGGTTCTCATACCCTCGACTCCTATTTATACTAAAAAGAAGCATCTAGAGGAAGATCCTTCTAGAAGCGAAAGATTCTATTAGGTCTTCTTACATCCACCTTATTCTATTTTATTGAAAGACCTTATTAATATTGACCTTTATTACATCCAAATATATTGTTCTACCTATGTGCGGGTTAGGACCCTAAGATATTCGCCCCCTTAAAAACAGCCTTGTCCTCAAGGCTTGAGATGAGGAAATTGCCGCAGAATGGTAGCTGGTTCCCAAGTGGCATCTGTTGGAGTTGTATCTTTCCACTGTACTAGCACTTCCTTGATGGTTCTCTGACATAGGCAACGCTCACGTTGGTCCAAAACTGCTTTTGGCTGTAGCCAAATGGATCCTTCTTCAACCAACTCTGGAAGGTTGGTTTGAATTTGGCACTTAGCTCCAATCACCGTCTTTAATCATGAAACATGAAAAACAGGATGTAGCTTCGAATTGCTGGGAAAAGATAACTGATAGGAAACTTGTCCCACACGTTTGAGTATGGTATAAGGACCATAAAATTTGGGTGCTAGCTTCTGACAATTATCGGCCTTGAGGGAATTTTTCTTGTAAGGTTGCAGTCAAAGAAACACCTGATCCCGTTCTACAAATTGACGTTCATAGTGACCTTGATCTGCTTGTTGCTTCATGTGATTTTGTGCCATGACCAAATTCTCTTTGAGGGTACGAAGAATAGCCTCTCGAGCTATAAGTGTTAGGTCAACCGCATAGACCTTCGAGGCACTTGGTAAGTATGAGAGAACTGAAGGTGGCTTCTGTCCATACACCACTTCAAAAAGAGTCATGTGTGTAGATGTATGGTATGAAGTGTTGTACCACCATTTAGCTAGGGGTAACCATTGAGCCCACTGATTTTTCTTTTCCAAGGAAAAACACTTCAAATATGTTTCTAAACACTTATTGACAACTTCCATTTGGCCATCAGTCTGGGGATGATAAGCTGTACTGAGATGCAATTCGGTGCCTTGTATCTTGAACAGTTCTTGCCAAATATTGCTTGTGAAAGTTGGGTCGCAATTAGAAACAATAGAATGCGGCATGCCATGGAGATTGAAGACCTGATCCATGAAGATTTGAGCCACCATGGATGCTGTAAATGGGTGTTTAAGGGCACATAAATGAGGATACTTGGAAAGGCGATCAACAACCACCATGATGATGGATTTATTTCCCGATTTGGGTAAGCCAGTAATAAAATCCATAGAGAAATCCTTTCAAATAGCAGGTGGAATCGGGAGCAGTTGTAGTGTGCCCGATGATTTGACTGTTTCTCCCTTGTTACATTGACACACATCACATTCAACTACATAATTATGAATTTCCTATTTCATACCATCCCAGAAAAAGGAACGTTTGACCCTGTCATATGTTTTGGTGAACCTGAAGTGCCCTGCTGTGGGTGTAGCATGAAGCTCAAAAAGTACTGTGGATTTAAGCTTTGATTGTTTACTTAAATAAAAACAACCTTTGTATCAAAGTTCCTCATGGAACTAAGAGTACCCCAGGGAAGCTGGAGCCTTGGACTGCAATTGGTGGATCAAGTGAGAACTTTTGGGATCTTGTAGCCATTCCTAGCGAACGACTTGGAGCCAATCTGGTACAATGAATGAAAGAGAAAAAAGGGATCCTTTGTCTTCATATTTTCGGGAAAGTGCATCCGCAACCACATTGTCTTTTCTTTTCTTATAAATGATCTCATAATCATATCCTAAGAGTTCAATCACCCATTTTTGTTATTCTGGGGAGGAAATGCGTTGTTCTAGAAAATGCTTGAGGCTTTGATGGTCTGTCTTAATTTGGAAATGTTGCCCCAATAGATAAGGACGCCACAAATCCATGGCATGTAGAATAACCAACATTTCCTTTTCATAGATGGATTTCCCCAAATTTATTTCAGATAGTTTCTTGTCGGTAAGGCCAAAGGTCGACCTTCTTGCATAAGGACAACACCAATTCCTTTCCCTGAGGCATCACATTCCAACACAAAGGTCTTTGTGAAATCAGGAAGGGCGAGGAATGGAGTGGTGCACATGGCCATATTCAAGGTCTGAAAAGATTGAGCAACAACTGGAGTCCAAGTGAAAGAGTTCTCTTTGAGGAGAGCAGTGAGAGGTGCTACAATCGTCCCATAATTCTTAACAAACTTGCGATAATACCCTGTTAAGCCTAGAAATCTACGCAAGATCTTAAGAGTCTTTGGGTGAGGCCAGTCTTGCATAGCTTCAATATTTTTAGGATCCACATTGATGCCATCTTTTCCAACTAGATGACCCAAGTATTCTACTTCTGAGGTGCCAAAAGAACATTTAGACTGTTTCAGGAAAAGTTGGTGCTGAGAGAGTAGATGGAGAACTCGATCTAGATGAGCAAGATGGTCTGTCCAGGTTTTTCTATAGATGAGGATATCATCAAAGAAAACTAAGACAAAATGGTAGAGAAAAGGATGGAAGACATGATTCATGAGGCTTTGGAAGGTGGAGGGGGCATTACACAAGCTAAAGGGCATGACCAAAAACTCATAGTGCCCCTCATGAGTTCTAAAGGAAGTCTTGGGAATGTCTGCCTCTTTCATACATATCTGGTGGTAGCCCGAATGGAGATCCAGTTTAGTGAAGAATTGGGCACCACTCAATTCATCCAGGAGGTCATCAATGACAGGAATGGGAAATTTGTCTTTGATGGTAAGTTTTTTGAGGGCACAGAAGTCAGGACACATTCTCCAAGAACCTTCTTTCTCTAGGACCATGACCACAAGATATGAGTATGGGCTCATACTAGGGTGGATAATGCCTGCATTAAGGAGTTCCTAGACCATTTTCTCAATTTCATTTTTTTGGGAAAAGGGCTGACGATATGAACAGATATTGGGAGTAAGGATTCCGGGTACAAGGGGAATGGAATGATCATGAACACCATGGGAAGGAGGGAGGCCTTGGGGAGTGGAAAATACCAATTGATGTTTATAAAGGATGGCTTGGAGGTATTGCGGTACCAAGGGTGTCTCTATTGCTTGTATGACATGGAGTTGGGTGATAACACCAGAATGACCCTTTTTGAGTAGATTTTCCATGTGATGGGAACTAATGATCTCCGATGAACCGACGATGATTCCTTAGAACTTATATTGGTGGCCCTCCTTCTCGAATTGCATGATTAAGTCTTTAAAATCCATGAGAATGGGACCCAAAGTCCTTAGCCAGTCTACACCCAACGCAATGTCACAACCTCCCATGTCGATAGAAAAAATATGGGATTTCAAGTGGTAGTCACCAATTTGGAGATGCACATTTTTACAATGCCCTCCACATTTCATGGAACCACCATTGGCAATCATGATTTGGAAGTTATTGATGACATGGATGTAGCAATGAGTTTCTTGGGCAATGCGACAATGAACAAAATTATGGGTGCTGCCACTATCAACCAGAATGATGACCTTCTGATGCTTTATGTAACCGATTAGCTTGAGGGTTTGGGGAGCGGAGAAGCCAGTGAGAGCATTGAGGGAAATGACCGATTCTACTTCGGGGGGGGGGTCTGAGGGAGGTATTATGTCAGTGGATTCAGGTGACTCAAACACATAAGGAGTTTCTTTATCCTCTTTCAAAATCTCCTCAGAGATGGCCATAAAAATATTTTGTTCTTTACACTTGTGGCCCAGGAAATATTTTTCATCACAGTTATAACAAAGGCCTTTGAGTTGGCATTCATCCATTTCAGCCTTGGTCAATTTTTGGATCTTTAGTGGAGTAGAGGGAGTAGTGGGATTTACTGGTTTAGGGCAAGGGATAAAGGAGGGTTTGCGGTTTTGAGAAGATACAACCTGTTGTGCTTATTTATCTCTTTTGGTAGCCTCCACCCAACTCTCAAGCCGAGCCATGAGGACATGGGCCCAGATTTCATCCTTGAGGCCGCTGATAAAACACTCTCGGAAAAATGCATTAGACATGCCCTCTGTTCTAAAAGCCAGGTGCTCAAAGGCAGCTATAAAGTCTTCCACTGTTCCTAATTGTTTTAGCTTTGTCAAATGGACCAAATGTTTGGTGTCAGTGTTAAAGTGTTCATAAAGATCTGCCACAAAGTGTGTCCAAGCAATATACCCTTGACGAGAAGTTCTACTCCATTGCCACCATTGCCAACATTATTGATCTAGATGGAGAACACCATACCAGAGTTTGGCCAAGTCATCTGTAATTCCATATAAAGAGAAGTAATGTTCCATTTGGGTTACCCAACCAGTGGGGTCCAAGCCATCAAATTTGGTCACATCCACCTGCGAAAGGCATAGATCACGTTGAAAGTGATGGTTCTGAAAGGTATGGGAATGAGAGGAATGGTCACCTTCATTATGTGGAGGTGAGGAAGAGGAAGGGTTATCTATAGGGATATGTAGTTTGGTGCAGAGTGCCGAAAATACTGATTCAAGATGGGTGGTGAGGTCTCGTTTGATTTCCCCTATTGAGGATTGCATGGTTGTATTGAAGGTGACAACATTGGCACTGAGTTGTTTCACTTCTTGTTGGGTTTCAATGAGACCAGATTGCAAGGTGTTGAAGCGAGCTTCCAAGTCTTGGCTACGAGTATGGGCCATGAGGATGAGGAAACTGAAAAGGAGTGGGCAGGGTAAAAATTTTTGGCTGAAAAAATGATATGGATGAATGTGATAAGGGTGAAGAGATGAATCCAATGGAATAGGTCTCAAATAATGGTGAAAAAATTTCCAGACTTTTTTTTTTTTTTTTACAGAGTTATACTCTGGTTTGAAGAATACTGCAGAGAGGAAATTCCCAAATGCTTAACCAGAAAGAAATGTGCATTTACTTGGCAACCCGAACATAGTTGCGCGACAATAGATCTTGTCTATTTTAATTTTTTTATGTTTCTGTCCCCCAAGGGTTAGGTATTCAAGGGTTCTACAGACAAGGGTTTTCCCTGTGCTATAGCTCTCTGATATACGTGTGGGGTCCAACAGTAGTACTCGGCCCAATATCTCAGTGCATTAACTAAGGAGGATAGACTGTACCCTTATCTGTACTACCTTACTACCCAGGTACTAGAGAGTATCTTCCTAAGTGATGTTATCAGTGACACTATAGCAGTTAGGTGGCCGATTGGTTTATCTAAAGAGGGATTTAGGAAATCTAGTCCAATCTATACATAGGTGTTGTCTGATGTGCTACCACTCAAAGGGGTACCAACAGGGGTTACAAGGGTGGCCAACAGATGTGCGCTTAAGTACCACTTGTATTTCCTGTGTGTATGAATCCCTCAACCACAGGTTTATGCATGTAATGACAGATCTCTGTGGCTTAAAGACGTCGGAATACATCTCTACCCTGAAAAAAAAATTAACCCACACTTTTTGCCTAGGAAAGTGCTCTGATACCACTTATAATATACCAGATATAAAATGTATGCAGAACTGAAATAAAATGCTAGTAATGGCAGAATAACAACAGTATAACCAGAACATTCACCACAATAACACTGAAATGATATAATAATAACAACATAAACAACACTTTGAATCTGAAAGCAATGTTCACGGGCCTCTTCAAGGGGGCAACCTCCAGTTGAGTAGAGATCTATTACAATAATATCCAAGCTAGGGTTCTCATACCCTTGACTCCTATTTATACTAAAAAGAAGCATCTAGAGGAAGATCCTTCTAGAAGTGGAAGCTTCTATTAGGTCTTCTTACATACACCTTATTCTATTTTATTGAAAGGCCTTATTAATATTGACCTTTATTACATCCAAATATATTGTTCTACCTATGTGCGGGTTAGGACCCTAACACCCACCCCCAACTAGCAGCAACACCACCACCACCAATGCGGGCAAACAAAGTAAGAACAAGCCCATCGCTCCACCCCCTCCCTGAGCTCAACCTCCTTGGACACTATGTGAAAGAGAAGGACACCCTACTTATCCAGCTTATGTGAAAGAGAAGGACACAATCTTATGTGAAACAGAAGGAAACAATCTTATCCAGCTCCCTAGAGAAACCCCATTGCTTGCTACTCCACCAAGTACATCCATCGCTACTACAGAGTCCTCCACCACATGCAAGAAAGAGTCACAGACCAATTTCTCATGTGCCATATTCTCATAATATGGCCATTACACTTATCATTTCCCAACTCTACCTCAATTCCATCAAACATTAGCCGCTATACACCACACATCTCGGCCCGATCCCTCTCAGGAACTCCCTACTGATGCTCATATTACTAACATTTGTTATATTTCATCATCAGTCTCTGGGAAAACACGATATCCCCCATAGTGTCTTGACATTTGGTCTATGTCCAGTGGCCATCACACCCTCTACATGATATCCCTTCTACATCCTCACCACTTGAGGACAATAACATCTACCCATTGACAGTTCCCCCTTCCACCTCCCAAAATCCATTGTTTCTCAAATTTTCCACTGTGACAAAGATATCCTGGGGGAATTGACTACCCATGATTTCCCTTGGAATGCGCTCCATCATCGAGCTCTTTTCCTCTCACATGAGGTCTTTCACCCTTCTACCCAAGCCTCCCTGTGCGCAATCAAAACCAAAGATTTTATTCCACTGGGGCATATTGACTGGTTCAAAAACCCTATTCCCACCCCAGATGATTTTGAAGAAGGAAACATGGCCAACATCTTCCCCACAGTCAAAATTGACATTTCCATTAAACCTGGCATCACAGAAGAAATCACCATTAGTGCCGCATGCTCCCTTGAAGAAATCATTGCTTACAAAGCTCTCTTTCAGGAATACCGGGATATTTTTTCCTGGTCATATATGAAGATGTCTGGCCTTGATCCTTCTATAGCCGAACATCGAATCGACACATGGCTGGATATCACCCCTGTGTTCAATCGAAACCAAGGATTTTATTCCGCTAGGGCATATTGACTGGTTCAAAAACCTTGTTCCTACCCTAGATGATTTTGAAGAAGGCAACATGGCCAACATCTTCGTCACAATCAAAATTGAAATTTCCATTAAACCTGACATCACAGAAGAAATCACCGTTGGCCCCGCATGCTCCCCTGAAGAAATCATTGCTTACAAAGCTCTCTTTCAGGAATATTTAGATATTTTTTCCTGGTCATATACGAATATTCTTGGCCTTGATCCTTCTATAGTTGAACATCGAATCGACACATGGTCAGATATCACCCCTGTTGATCAAAAGCAATTCCCCCTACACCCATCCAAAGCTGCGGATATCAAAGATGAAATTGACAAGTTACGTGATGCTGGGTTAATTTACCACATTGTGTATAGTTCTTGGGTCTCCAACCCCGTCCCCGTCAACAAAAAACATGGAACTATTCGCGTCTACACCGAATTTCATGACCTCAACCATGCTTGTCCTAAAGAAAACTTCCCAACCCCTTTCATCGACCAAATAATCGATGATTGTGCTGATCATGAGGCACTATCCTTTATGGATGGGTTCTCTGGATACAATCAAATTCAGATCCACCTAGTAGATCAGTATAAAACCGCTTTTACAACCACTTGGGGTACCTTTGCTTATCGCGTCATGCCTTTTGGACTAAAAAATGTCGGTGCTATGTTTCAATGGGCCATGAACTACATTTTTCACAATCTTTCTCGCATCATCCACACTTATTTGGATGACCTCACTACTCGAACCAAAAAGTGAACCTAGAATTTAGATGACTTATGCATCGTTTTTCAACGATGTTGCCAATATAATATCCACTTGAACCCTCTCAAGTGCGTCTTTTGCATCACTGTCGAACGCCTCCTCAGGTTCATTGTATCCCAACACGACATCACTGTGGACCCCCTCAAGGTCCAAGCTATCAAATAAATTGCATCACCTAGGACTTTACGCCAACTACAGAGCTTGCAAGGCAAAGCCAACTTTTTTCATCTCTTTGTCCCAGACTATGCCACTCGCGCACATGGTTTTCTCCACTTACTGTGTCATGATATCCCATTTCTATGTGATGAACATGCTCAAGCAACTTTTGATGATTTAAAAACCACCCTATCCAATGCCTCTTTGATTAGTCCCCTAGACTATGATCACGATTACATCCTCTACTTATTAGCCTCTACTATTTCAGTCATTGGAGTCCTTGTACAATTAGGGGATCATGGGCATGAACATGTGATTTACTACATTAGTAAAAACCTTTTAGGACCACATTTGAAGTATAATCATGATGAGTGTTGAAACAAAGTTTATTTTTCTTCTCTAAATCCAAATCTCCTTTTTTCTTTGGTTATGGAGCGACCCTTAGTTCTAAAAAAGGGGTCAAAAGGTATTTTGGGATTTTTGGGTTTCGGGGTTTGACTATTCACAAAGTATATTTTTTAATGACAACCCCAAAGTCCCGGTACTGAAGTCTCGAAAAAATGATTTTTTAAAAAGGAATGGAATGGGTTTTAAAGTAATAATTAAAAACATTAACGACCTTCTAAGCTTTCCACTTGTTCTTTTCAGCCATCTCAACTTAAGAAACATTTCAAATGTCCCGACACACTTTTCATGAAATACCTTTAATCATGATTAATTAAGGTTTAAAACATACTTAACATATCATTAATCAGTCGCAATTCGGGAAATCAAAGAGTTGACCTTGAGTCTCCTTAAACCCCGATTCTCGAAGTCGCGAAGTTCTTATAAGCTAATGCTATGTTTATTAAGAAGTAAGAAGGTTTAATGATAATAAATCCCATCGTGATTTCGTGATTCGAGATTTCTTGCGTTAAAGAGTCGTCGGAGTCCCGATACTCCAGTCCACGAAAAGTAAAGAATAACCCCTGATCACGATTACTTAAAGGGTTAAAAAAAGTGATTAACACCTAAATAAATCCCATTGCAGTTTCACGATTCATGATTTACTTGTGTCATGCCTCCTGGGGACACGATACTCAAAACTTCGAAACACAAAATCCCCAAAAAATTAAGCGCTTAAACGTAATTAACTTAATTTTAAAACAAGCATTAAGGGTCTTAAGTAACTTTTCGCATTTCGCTATTCAGAGTTTTCGATGAAATCCCTTTCGAAATCCCAGTTTTGAATCTCCGATATGTGGCAGTATCTATAATGGATTAATGAAGATATTTTTGACATAAAGTGTGTATCTCCAGGCGTACCATCCCCATTAAATCATTTAATTTTTATCGCCTGTATTGGTACGCTAAATTTAAGACAGGTTAAAGGTTAATTAAGGCTTGTTATTTTGGATTTCATTCTTACTTTCAGACTAGGAGAGAGTTACACTCATAAGAACTCACACATTTCTTATCTGCAACAAGTTTTCATTTTAGCACAAATGACATAGCACCCAGAAAAACACCTAAGAAGAGTGAGGAGGCAAGTGAAAGCTCGAATCTGGATGGAGATGTTATATCTGACACTATGCCACATGCTGTGGATTCATTCAAATCTTGGAGGAAGATTTTTCAAACTTCAGACTATGAGATTAGGAATTTCCCCGATGATTTCGGGAATGAAAGGACTGAAAACAAATTCAGAGACATAGCTGAGTTTGAGCTTCACAAAATAGCCACACGACCAAGACTCATGCCATACAATGACATGATAAGCTGGGCTTTAGAGAAAATCAACATTGATACAAGGAGCATTCTAAACAGTCAGTAGTTCATCATCGGCTCGTTCAGACCTGAGCACATCCAAGTAATGTATAAACTGCCCCCTACTTATAAAAAAATTTATAATGTCAAATTCGTAGTGGAATTTCAAAGAAAGGAGTGTACATAATTCGATCAAACATATCCATGTATAATCAAAGAATGGTGGGGAATCCTAGCGATATTTAGATCTGAGAACCATGGAAGTTATGCCATAGCCCCGTTAAACGAATAAATGGTTTATATAGATTTGATTCTATGTAGACTTTTCAGGAAGAAAAACCCTACCCATTTCCCTACAAAATGGGTGCCACTTATACATGAAGTAGTCGAGGGTTACAATTTCAACTGGGCTAAAATTTTATCAGATAATCTAACTAAGGATATTGCAGAGTACCAAATAGTGAAATCAAAGGGCCGACCTGCATCTTTTTACATGTCTGCATATATTATGGATGTTATCTATTACATGACTCCTTTCCCCTTGATGAATTGGAGCTGGAACCCAGCTTGTATGGAGCCCATTCATGTTTATCATTCTAAACTATGGGAGGAGAATGTTAAAGACTTCTTTTACGTAAACATTCACTACGTGGTGATACCTTTGCACCAAATTTTGTATGGTTATGAACCCCCTCATATTTCAGAGTCAATCATGGGAAACCTCAAGGCAATTGAAGATTGGTTTATTGAAGAGGGTTTCTCCTATGTCAGGGTTTTCAGGTGCTCGATTCCTCCTCACACACTTCCAAAATTCCTTCCCGATAGACTGATGTGTAGGGATTTGGCCTACCAAATAATAACAGGTGGCATCAACACAGAATTGAAAGCATCCCAGAAGAAGTTCTGGCCACTTTTTCCTGTACAAATTGGAAAGTGTTCACTACTTAACTTTGGTCATTCCAAGGTTGAAGCTGCATCACTGGAAGACATCAAATTGGTAGATATTGAACTCAGAAAACATGACCCTTATCAAATTGTAGGAAATCATCTTATTCATTGTAATATGAAGATGTATGAACATGAAGCTTCTCCCTGTGACGACATGTTCAAGGGAGCCAAAACCTATGAGGAAATATTAGACAGAGTTTAGGCATTATCACCTGACCTACAAACCAACTTTCTGACTTTCTAGAAGCACAGGCGAAGTGGTTTTTCGAATATACTATGGGTGGAATCAACAACCCCTCCTCCAGCTCAAGGAAGTATTCCCCCAGGTTTCGGATCAGAGGCTCATGATAAAGAGACTGCAAAATAAAATCCAAAGAAGACTGAAGTGTCCTCACAAAAAGCAGAAGCTTCACAATCAAGGAATCTAGGGTCTGAAATAAGTTCTAAATCCGAGACTCCTTCAAAGTTGATTCAAACGATTCCACCTTCATCATCAACTATTCTTGTTGATATCCCCAAAACAACAGGAGAAACTCAATCTTCAGAATTGGGTAGCCCTATTGCATCTTTAAATCCTATACAATCAACTTTTGGGATCCCCCACCTATAAGTCATATATGCAAGTGACATTACTCCTATATCTAGAGAATAGAAACCCCCCTCTGACTAATTTTCTAGTAAGAAGAGGAAGGACGTATTAAAATAGGAAATGCATCTAAGAGAAGACACAATGGTGAAGAAACACAGATTGCTCGTAGATGGGCAAAACCTAGAAGAGGAAGACTTCACCACAGAAGTAGCAGGCTCTATGGGAGATTTGGCAACTGCAAATTTATTCTCAGTTGACTCTCTGAAAACAAGGATGAAGCAGAAAAATAAAATGATAGCTCAGTTGCAGGACCAAATAAGGCACACAAAAAATAATATTTGAGAGGAGGTAAATCAAAGAATTGAAAATGCCAGGACTGCTAACAAACAAGAAATGCAATTGCTGAAATCTAGTTTAGATGAAGCAAACAAGCATATGCAAATGAGTCAAGTACAGGTTATTCGACAGGAGGAATTAGTGAGACAGCTATAGGCTAAATTGAAGTCTATTGAAGGACAAGTTGTGAATATAAAATCATTTCAAGCCCAAGCACTAGAGGTGCATGGGAAACTACAAGCAGAACAATAAAACATGCTTTGTAAAATAGGAATCATTCAAAACTATTTCCTGGAAGTAAGCCACTCACTGGATAGCATGGTTTTAAAAAAAAGAGAGGCTACAATAGCTCATGGTGCTTTTCAAAAGGAAATAGAATTTTCGGCTAGAGAGGAAGTACCAACAATTCCAAAGCTAACTGTAGAAGAACAGATCAGGGGAGACATCATGTTAAAAACATGGGAAACCAATATTTTCGAAAGAAGAAAAATGGCAAGAGAAGTTAGGAAAGAATGTGAAGAAGTGTTTGATAAGCTAGATACAAAAACTCTGGGCATTGGCAAAGGTGATTTTCTTGGGATATTAGGAAAGATAAATGTTGTAAGGCATCAACTGCATATCAAGGAGAGCCGGAATGAAGCACAGCTCGAGATTTCACAATTGAAGCAACTTGACACCAACCAAATGGATAAGTGGCTAATAAAGACAAATCTACAGTTATAGTCGACAAAGTTTGACAAGGGGAAGATCAAAGACAGGTTGCCCAAAATTCAGAGGAATTTATATGTGTTTGAATCAAAGGACACATCAGAGCCTTCTAGAATTTTGGGGCAGTTTCTAGATAGGTGCATCGTGTGTTTGGGAGCGAGAGAAGGAAGCATTTCAAAGAAATGATGAAGTAATGCATATGTGGTAATTTTTGTCCAACTGGTAGAAAAACAAAAAGTAACCGAGCAAACGGTTCGAATTTTGTATTCTGTAACCGTTAGAACCTAGGAGATTAGGGGAATACCAACCATCTAGGGTTGATGATTCTCTTTGTATAAATACAATTTTGAAAGAGACATCAAGGGATTTTTCTTGGCCGATTGTATCAGAGAAATTTTTCATTTGCCATAATTAATACTTATGCAAGTCGAAGACTCCATATCCCATCAATTTTGAGTTATGCGTTCCTCTGATTATTTCATATTTAATATGATTTCTCATATATCTTTGATGAATGCTTAGCTGCAATTTAGTACAACATATACTGTGGTGATTGATTATTTTAGTCATCTAATTTGTTTACAGTTTTTCCTCTATACCGACTATCAGCAAGTATAAGACCTGTAAATTACTTAGATTTTTATACCTTATGTTTCATTAAAGTTTTTCCTGTCTTTTTCTTCTTCTGTCACAAAGTGATATTCTTCATTGGTTGATGCCTCATATTGTTCAACAACTTTATGTTTTCTTTCATTTCATGCATGGCTTTCAGTTTAGCTCAAATACGGGAAACAACCTTTGATTTTGTCACAATATTAATTCAAAATTTGGGAATTTTTCTTACATAATCTAAAATAGAAACAACAACCTAAAAAGAAGCAAATCTTTAAAACTCTTTTTCCTCTATGACAATACCTGTTACGAGACAACCCAATATCGAACCCGGTCTCATAGACCAGACTAGTATCGCTTTAACTCTTTTCAACACCATCTTAAAAAATGCCACTACCCGGGTTGAAATTGAACGTTCATGGGCAGTCATTGAGCAAGACATTAGCATCCAGGAACAATTGGAAGCTAGGCAAAGACAACTCAGAAATCATCCATAGCTCCTTTTCCCCTAAGAGTTGTTTTTCCCTTTCTTTTTATCACACACCCTCTTTTTGGATGCCTAGACTTTATACTTTCAAGCCTTAAGTATAAATTGTGGAACAACAATGAGAAAATTGCATTAGTAGTTGTCCTCGCAGTCCAAAAACTATAGCATTACATCTTGCTTCGAACGACCAAGGTCATAGCAGATTCCAACCCCATGCATTACTTTCTTAGTCGATGGTAGATCCACAATTTTTTTTCCCAATGGATCGTTATCCTCCAGGAACACGATCTAGAGTTATCTACTCCCAAAAGCAAGAAAGCTCTGGTCCTAGCTGAACTCATTAGGGCGTTTCCCTCAGATGCCAAATCTTCCTCCATCAATGAGGGTTTCCCTGACGAAAAACTCTTCTTCATTCCATACGATGACCTCCTCGTCTGCCTTCATACACAAAATTTCAGATCTCACCTCTCTCGTGATGATCATCGATGCATTCGCCATCAGGCTCCATGATACCTCTACATCGTGGAATTTCTTTACTGATGAGGGGACGATACCATCCTTCAACGATGTCTTACCATCGATGAAGCTGATCACGTCTTGAATGATTTCCATAATGACGCTTGCAGTGGTCACCTCTCAGGTATGTCCACCGCCCAAAAAATCATTCGGGCCGGCTACTTCTGGCCTGCTTTGTTTCATGACTACATCCATGCCATCAAGCGATGTGATAACTTCCATCTTTATGCAAACAAAGCACAAGCTCCACTAGCTCTTTTACACCCAGTCATCACAACCGACCCCTTTTGTAAGTTGGGCATAGACTTCATGACTTTCCATCCTCCATCCAGTAATGGACACAAGTACATTTTCATGGTAGTGGATTATTTTACCAAATGGGCCAAAGCCATGCCAACATTTAACAACACCACTGACAAAACAATGCATTTTTTCTTCAACCATGTCATTACCCCGTTCAAAGTCCCATGACAGTTAGTTTTCGATCATGGTAAACACTTTGAGAATGAGATATTTGTGGAACTCTCCTCAAATTTAGGCTTCACCCATGAGTTTTCCTCCCCATACTACCCTCAGTGCATCAGATAGGTTGAGGATGTAAATAAAGTCCTCAAAACCATGCTACAATGCACCATCAACAAACATAAGACCAACTGACATTATATGTTGTTTTTTGCTTTATGGGCCTGTCACATGACATTCAAAACTTCCACCGGTTTTACACCATTCCACCTTGTCCATGGGATCGAATCCACCCTCCCTATCTAGTGAGAAATCCCAACATTATGCACTACCATAAAGCTCTTACCTGACACTAATCTAATAGAGCAACACATGTTGACCTTAGAATCACTTGATGAAGACCGGCGTTCTTCATTACAACACAACGAGGCAGCTAAAAAATGGTCCAAATCCACCTTCGACCACCATGTCAACCTTCACTCATTCAAGAAAGGTGATCTCATGTTAGCCTATCATATCGCCTACGAAACTCTCGGCCATGGGAAATTCGAGTCATTATGGAACAGACCCTTCATTGTCCAACATTTCCTCACTAAAGGCGCCTACATCTTGGCCTCTCCAGAAGGCTTCCCTCTCAAGGAACCCGTCAATGGGTTATACTTGAAGAAATTTTACGCCTAAGCGTAGCCCCCCTACCTTAGGTTTTCCTTTGTACACATTTTTAGAGTTTTTAGTATTCTTTACCGACCACCACTCCTCATGTCTAATCTATCGCCCATGTTATTGACATATGGATCCTCCATAGACCTACCACATTGGCTAGGTTGACGGTGCCAACAACTAGACCCAGAATATTTCTTGGGCTGCTTGGGCACTCTATACCCCCTCACATATACAACTCCATTCCAGTGGCATATTTTTAGGCCCATCCATGAATAACCAAGCCACATATGACGTCGCCATTCATCTCCTCACCGAGGCTAGTCACCGACACATTCATCACCTTAGGGTTCTATTAGATTCCCAACTTGTCGTCCTGCAGCCCAACAACGTGTATCATGTTCACAATCCTTTCCTCTTTTGAAAATACCTACAAGTTAGACTCCTATCTCGCAACTTTGATTCCATCACATTTACACATATTCTGAGAGACCTCAATTAAGTAGCAGATTACATGGCTAAGCTAGTATTAGATTTGCATTTATCACATTAAAAACATTATATACACAACATCATACATTTGTCAATAGATAACAATAAGCATAATACATCATAAGACAAAAAGCATAATGGCACGCATGATCAATGCATCCATCACATATATCATTGAGGTCATAAAATGTTTTACAAAAATACATATACAATTTCCCATAGGCTCATGAGTCCCATCACCCCTATGAGTACAAAAACTAGGTATCCGCTGCCCTATACAAAATCGGGCTCCCAAACCCATACATACAAAACTTGGCACTCAAGGTGCCTCTAGAGCTCCCCCCTAGGTCCTATGTCATCCAAAGGTGCCCCACCAGTTGGGGGCCCTCTAGCTCCAGGAGGCAGCCAACCAATCATTGCTTCCCCCACCACTGCTTCTCCATGGATCAACATCCTCCACTCTATCAGTACCCCCGCACACTGGTCCATTACCTCCTTGTTATGAATGTGGGTCCATATGCCCTTGGGAACACCCTGAAGGACCCACTCGAATAGTCAGTGTAGACCCTCTAGCATAGCCTCAATGTCTACCTGTGGCTCTCTGGATAGTCCTGCATCGACGTCATCTCACCGACGCCTTTGCCCAACCCTCGGCTCTATGAGCTCCTGTTGAGATGACTCCCATCGAGCCAGCTCTTGGACGACCTCTGCCTCTCGTCCCCGGGGTCCAACATCTGCAAAACAACAAAGATATAGTTTCAACATCCATATACATGTTTGATAAATGTTTTCTACCAAAAAAAAAAAAAAAAACCAGATACAACACGTACCTCTCTGGTCCTAGTCCTCCCGAAGAGGTAGCACCATGTCCGGATCTTGCCTGTAGTCCATACCCATTTATGGATATTGCAGAATCACCTATGTCATCTGATGCCACACTCGAGCCACCATGGCCATGAAATAGTTGCCACCCTCTCATCCTCCATGCCAGGCCAACACATGTGCCCATTGCATCAATTGTGGCTCTCGCCACGATGCTGGCTCTAGTAGAATCCGCGGGTGCAATAGAGGCACCCTCTCCAAAAAATAGGCCACCAAAACGGACCCGAATGCAAAGTCATCGGAGTTGGCATGCCAACACTAGTTCAACTGGGACATCATCCTGGTATGCATCAATACACCCCATGCAAAGAGGTCTCCATCCAAGACCTCCTTCACCACCCTCAAATAACCACCTAGGATCCCCTGAGTGCCCAAGGATCCATAGATCCTCGCCACCATGGATGCAATGCACTCAGTCAAAAAGTCATTGATGGCCTCAATCCATAAAATTAAACCCAACATAGGGTTCAACCCAAAACAATGCCGATCCGCCATGGTATCCACCCTATCCTCCCCTGGAAGATGGGGATCCATGACCAATGCCCTCCCATAGAATGGGATTCGTGTCAAAAAATACACTTCCTCTATCGTAGAGAATGTCAACTTCTCCCCCCTCACTATGAAGAAATGTAGATCAATGCTCCACATCCGGATAAAAAATGAGCAGGAACTCCTGCGACCGTATCAGGGGACAATTAAAAAACTTGAGCAACCCACAGGCTACCAAGTGTCTGCGTACACCGGGATGCTCCCTCACAACCTCTCTCAGTTGGTCCCAGTACCGCTCTCACCAATGGACCAACATCGTGCTCCAGACTCTGTTGATCACCTGCATTCACCCAAGAACACCCGATCATCCACATCATCCATAAAAAAGAAATACAAAAATAAAAAAGGCATACACCCCTGATCCTGCACACAGTGCGCAGCTTCCCCCCCATACAGTTACCCACCTGTGCACGACTGTTCTTCGTACAAATGCACACTAATGCACAACTGTCTCACCCACGATCTCTGATTTTTCCCACTTTTTTAGCCTCCAACATAGTTTAACCCCGTATCTAGTCATCACCTTGACGCTAGATCTAGTTTTACAGTTGCTGCCAATCATCCCTCAACACCCCAACCAAGGGTAGTCATGAATCCCACAACATCTTGACTTCATTCATGTTACTCATTAGTACCTGATATCATCTATTACTCAGTGGATTTCAAGAAGCCCTTTGATTCTTGGGGTCGTGTCTCCCTTCATGTTCACATCAACATAGTTTCAAAAATGGTGGCAATTTATTGACTCTCATTACCTTTTCAACGAGGAGTCTCGAACGACACTAAGAGAATCATCATTTCTTTCTCATTCCATTGACCCCCATAACATTCAAATTCAACAAACTCTCATGTTAAGGTGGGTCTTACTATGCGACCATTGCAGTTTTTTCATACCAGCTAAATACCTCTGAAGTTGATAGGCCATCAATGCATATGAGTCATCGACAATTGCAGTCGTTCATTACTCGCTTCAGATCCAATTCACCAGTCAGAACATTCATCTACCATTATCAATTTCCCCTGAGGGTGCTGTAGCTATCTACATCATCATACATCTTCAATTACAGTCCCACATTTTTGTTTCATGACACGAGAATGGGGCATGCCCTCCTCGTTTGTATAGAGATTTTATTTTTTCTCCTAGAGAAAGGTTTGGTTCCCACAATTTTCCCTCTCCCTCCGGTGGACTTCTCTTGTAGTTCCTCTCTTCACTCATCCTTATCCTTACAATGACACTCTCAACATTTTTTTTTTTGATGTATTTCGTCTATAGGTATGGTCTTAACCTCAGACATTAGGGGGCATCTATTATCACTGAAAAATTGTCTGCAACATTGCACACAATGGTTGAAGAAAGACACCAATTCTAGTAGCAATTAGTACACCTACAACACCAAAATCCATCAAAAAGGCACAAAACTATAAACTTGGTTCAAAAATTAAAGTGCGCAAATTCACCAAAGGAAGCGCGTGCATAGTGCACATGCTAACACAACCCTCAATGCGGACTATGTGTAAGATGCACGAATGTCTACTAGAAAAGCTGCACACTTCTCATGAACGACACATTTATGAATCTTGTTGGCCTCTCAACCACTTCTAGTCCGACCCCTAACACGATTTGACACTTAGATCTGAGCGAAATCTAGCTTGGAGGTTGGTCAAGGGCTAGGGAGTGCCCTAAAAGGCCCCTTGTTCACACTATGAACCAATTGTATATTTCCATGAATGGACACTATAAATATGTGCCATGGGTGTGCTATAAAAATAAGAAGTTCAAGGTATTGTTATGCTGGAAGAATTCTTCTTGGAGAATCCTCTTTTCTCTTTGAATCATTCAAGCACTATAGCAAGGGGAATTCCACTCACCTCTTGAGAGGATTAACATTGTATTTATTCACCATTGTCACTTTCCATTGCATGAAGAGAAGAAATCTCTATTAGGGAACTCAAGATCCCTCCCAAGGAGGAAGAGGGGATTCATAAGCCCCTTCCTTTCTCTACGGTGTTATCCTATCAATATATTGATCCATTGGTATCTATATGATGGCCATTTTTTTCTTTTCATGGTTCTAATTCTTGCAATCTTCTCTAACATTTATTTGTTTTTCTTTTTGTTTTTATTTCCTTGTTTCATGTGTATTTAGTTATCTAATCAACTCACAAACCTCTGTTTTGTTTAGATGACTTAACTAGGCAGGTAAGTGTTGTGTTTTTTCTCACCCATGTGACAAAACCAACACAACAACGAGGTCGTGTAAGGAAAAGTAGAGGAGATAACCTCTCCAAAGTTGAATCAAGCATAGTGGGGGTTGTATATTGAGGGTATTTCTTGGGAATCACACTGATCGCATTTTACTATGGAGCCTTGTGGACCTTGAATCCTTTCGATATCATCAATTGTCTTCTGGACCAATGCCTTCGGTACCCTTAAAGGGATTCAAACTTTGTTATCCTTCTCATTATGATCAGCCCGACTTTCGACTGTACCTAATTGGTGACTCATTGTGAGTTGGCAACCTAGTTGCCAATTTTTACGGACTTACACAGGTGATTGGGGGGGTATATTGCGGTACCTAAGGAAGACACCGGATCACGCTTTGTAGAGTATACCCAGAGGGTGTTTCCGTGTTTGAGTTACACTTGCACTGATAAGTTTCTCTAGTGTCGATCAACATAACTGTTCTTCCTACTAGTTAGCTGTCTGCTTAGTTTTCCTTTAGGAAATTTTAGTGCGTGCTTTGTGTTTCACGCTAGCCAAACCTTACAGTGTCAGTTGATCATTTCAAAAGGTGGAAGATACATAGCTTCATCATTCGCGTAGGCTTCAGGGCCTGTTGTCGGTTACTTTGGAGCAACCTCAGCCACCATTAAGGAGCAGGCTAGATGAAGAAGGATTGTTCAAATATATCGGGCCATAGGAAGCTGTACGCAAGCCAACTCCAAGAGAAGAATTTCATGCATTAGAGGAATCCATTGTTTCTGACCTCGAGACCGAAGGTTTTAGGCCAACAAATCCTCCAATCACCGACTTATCATAACTGATTCTAATTTAGATAGTCCCTCCCGAGGTGAATTCTCCTTAAAGAAAGTTTGTTCAGCGAGCGACGATGGAAGAAACTAATGTTACTTCGTCAGGGAGTCCTCATACACCCATCATGACTGCCGTAGGAGGGGGTGTTGCAAAGCCTCCCCCACCTCTGCCTATCTGACCCACGTCTCTCTAGATGCCCACTACTTCAGGAAGTGGTTTGATTTCTTCGATGACTTTACCCACTATTCCCTCTATTCAGAACGCTTTCAACGCTCCCTTTTCATATGGGATGCCTAGTTTTGACTCTAACTCGGTTCTCACATACTCTACTCTATAGACAATTGGTTTGGGGGAAGGGATATCTAATGATGCCTCAAAAGGATCCTCCATGGGCACCACTTCCCTATTCAACACCATTCCTTATGGTGGGGGTCATATACCTCCTCCACCCCCTTCGCTCAGTGGCACGTTTCAGCAACCAATCAAGCCTAATACCAACTATAGTTTGTTTAGTGGAGGGAGCTAGGCACCTTCATCCTACACGACTCCAGTAGGATTAATGTCATTTTCTTTGTTAAACACGTATGGAAATAAGAATTTTACTTCAGTTTCTTTCTCGACTAGGGGCAACCCTGTCTTTGGTCAACAAAACCCTGTGCAAGGTTTCATTCCTTCAGAGGAAGTGATGACAAGAGTTTACTCCTCGCAAGGTCTTGTGAATCCTTGGTAGGGCTTATTTCCCTTGCAAGGGATGTCGATCGTGGGTAACCCCTCCCACACTATGTGGAACCCTAGGCAAGGTTCAATACTTATGCTAGGAGGGTCGGCTGGGGGCATCCCCAACCAAGGTCAGTGGAACACTATACAGGGTGAAATCCCTACACAAGCCATGTCGTCTAACTTTTGGAATCAATTGACGATACAACATCAGACACAAGTACCTTTCGCTGGACAGGGCCATCATGGAATCTACCAAAACCCTGGCTAATAGTCAAACTTTTCTTGAAAACTTAGTGCCAGCCAAAATCCAGGCCCCTCTTTTCATGTAAATACTCTGCAACCAAGACTACCTTTTTTGGCAATTCTGCATTTGCCATATTTTTGATATTGTTAAATGACTCAATTTTTCATGTTTCACGTTGGCCCCCCATGCCGAATAAGTTTCCTTCTGACATCCCTAAGTTGGAGGAAAATCCTGGCGAAGATTTAGGTGATCACGTGACGACTTTTCACTTGTGGTGCTCATCCAACTCGTGTAAGGATGACTCTGTTCAATTGCTCTTATTTCAATGCACTCTTAAAGGGGGTGCAATAGAATGGTATATCGAGATCGAAAACTTGAAGTATTCTTACTTTAATGACATGACTATGCTTTTCTTGAACCATTTCCAATTGCCAGTGAGATACGATGTCGGCATCGAGTTGCTGTCCAATTTCGACCAGACGAAAGCTGACCATATCTTGGATCACATCCAAGAATGGCGGAGATGAAAGAGTTTGATTAAATTCAATGTCCCTCTTGCATTTTTCCTTGAGTGGTTCTTAAAGTCTTTGGTTCCTTGCATGTCCAAATATGTCGCAATGTCCATGGTGTTTTCCAAAGAAGAGGCTATTATCTGAGCCCAGTAGCTGGAGCTAATTTACTCTTAGTCCAACATGCTATACAAGATATTACCTAATGCACCACGTTAAAATCTCGACAAATCCAAACAGAAGTATGTGCATCATGCTGATGGCATAGTGGGCTCAACACAAAGCAAGTCCACAGATCTGTTGTCTAAACAATTACAACAATTATTGATTCAACAAAATTTGGCCAACCAAACTCCTAGTTCAGCTGCCCCCATAACCCAGACGTCGGATGTACATGGTATGTAATCGAATAATCCCAAGGCTAACCAACAAATTGAGGGAAAGAAGAAACATAAAAACAAGAAGGGTAAGGGGGATAAGAATGCTGCAAATAATGTTGGCAAGGGAAAAACTGAAAAGAGAAAGGTGAAGTTTCCATGTAATATTTGCACGGATGACCATTTGACTCATCTATGCCCTCGGCTTGCGGAAGCCCAAAAGCTAATGACACATCCACAACCTAATGTGTTGAAAAACTCTTTTCCGTAAGGGAAAAATATGGGTCAAGCTTCCACATCCATGAGTGTGGCTAGGTGTAGTCAGGGAACCCCTGTGCCTAATAATAATAATAATGCGGCCACAAACATCTATATGATGAAATCTGAAGAAAATTTATCGACCAAGGATCATAACTATGGAACGCCATAATCTGTTGAGAAGGGAAAAGAGGCCTCCAACCCATTGAATTGTCTTCAAATTGATAAGATAGTGGGAGAAATGATGACTCACATCTCTAAAGTTGCATTCAAAAAAGATTCTCACAACACAAACGCGAGGGCTGCTCATAATTACTTCATTGTGGAGGATCTGGCACAAAATCCTTATGCAATGTCTACTTTGGAGGTTCTCCATAGTTTCCCCTCAAAGATAAAAGATTTGTTGTCTACCTTGGGAGCGAACGAGTCCAATAACTCAAGAATGATCATTTTTGTCCTACTGGCCATAAACCTCATCTTCCTCACCATGTTTCCTTTTAGATAGTAGTGGCGTACACCATGAAATCGTTGACACAAAACATTTTTCATACTATGGTTGATGAGGGTGCCTTGACTTGCATGATGTCGTTGGCATGTTGGAAGGCCATTGGCTAGCCTGATTTGGCTCTATCGCCCACGTTGCTTACTATGTTTGGCAGTTGATCATTCAGATGACATGGTATAATGTAGTTGGAGGGTAAAGCTGTGTGCGTTGAGGTAGAAGTAGTTGATGTGCCTCTCGACTACAATATTTTGTTAGGGTAGAGTTGGACTTATGTAGTGAATGTGATTGTAGCCACCATTTTTTAGTTCTTATGCTTCCCTCACGAAGGCTGGATTATAACCATTGACTAGTTATCCTTCTCCTATCCTGACCCTTCATCGGGGGCATCGATGGTCCCGATGATTGATAACCCATAGCCATACATAGCCAACTTGGGTGCCAGAATGTTTCCATATTTGATGGGAAATTTTGATTATCTGCCACCTTCCAATGACGTTAGGTTTATTTCATCTTTCCCTGACCAACCCAAGGCTACAATTTTTTAAGTTGTGTCTTTCAAAACGAGTTACTTTGAAGACCCATGGACTTTACCTTCCCCATCGACTTTGATGGAATGGGTAGGGAACCTTGGCATGACCATGCCCTTATCCGTTGTTGAGGTTGCATACAAAATTGTCCAACAAGCCTTGACCAACCCTGATCTGGCTCCCTCACAGGAGTTAGATCCTATTCTCAAGCCTATTTGGGCTCAAGAGTCTCTTGCCGCTCAAGACTCTTTGGACTTAGTCTTTCCCTCTGATGAGGTGATCCTGGAGGCAATGACTGGGCCAGACAAACCTTGGGATGATCTTCATCATATATCTTACTTCTTACTCAAGCTCATGAGAATAGAGGCAGTATATTTTGTTACAACCATGAATGGAGATAACCCTTGTCCTATTAACCCTCTAACTATGCATGAAATATATGCCAAGGGAAACATGGAAAGTATTTATCAGATGATTCCTATCAATATCTCCAAAACCCCTAGCATCGTGGAAAATGTCTCCGTCGGAGCAGATTTCTCTCCCGAAGAGATTCAAATCTACACTAAATTGTTTAAATAATTATGTGAAGTTTTTTCCTAGTCTTATGAGGAAATTCTAGGCATTGACCCAAAAATTGTTGAACAGGAAATCATGACTTATCCTGATTTCAAACCTGTCCGACAAAATCTTCGCCTGGTCAATCCTCGCAAAGAAGCGACGATAAATATTGAAGTAGAGAAAATCCTCAAAGTTGGTTTCATCTACCCTGTGCAATTGACGTAATGTGTATCGAACCTTTTTCCTTTCAACAAGAAGCAAGACATGATCCACGTATGTATGGAATTTCACGACTTGAACAAATCTTGCCCGAAAGACAATTTTCCAACCCCATTTATTGACTAGATCATCGATGAATGTGTGGGTTGTGAGGTCATTTCTTTCACAGATGGTTTTTTTGGGTATAATCAAATTCAAATCAATCCCGAGGACCAACATAAAATGACTTTTATTTGTCCTTGGGGTACATTCGTGTATTGAAAAATTCCTTTTTGCTTGAAGAATGTTGGAGCTACTTTTTAGTGGGCCATGTCATTTTATTTTCACAACCTCAAAAACACATTCGAGTCGTACCTCGATGAGCTGAAATCATGTTCTCACAAGAGATCCAATCATCCCGCCCATTTACGACTAACATTTGAGAGGTGTTGGTTCTCTCGGATTCCCTTGAATCCAAACATGTGCAATTTTTGTGTGACATTGGGTTGTTTAATAGGTTTCATCATGTCAACAAAAGGGATCATGGTCGATCCTCTAAAGGTTGAGGAAATAGTCCAATTGCCTCCCCCGCACATGATCCCCCAGCTTAAGAGTCTATAGGGGAAAGCAATTTTTCTTCGACGTTTTTTTTCTAATTATGGCGAGATTATGAAATGGTTCATGCATATTTTGAAAAAAGGGGTCCCATTCTGTTGGGATGAAGCAGATCATTTCTCTTTTGACATGTTGAAACACACCCTTACGTCTGCTCCTCTACTCAGTCCTCCTAATTATGGAAATGATTTATTGTTATATTTGGCTGCTGCAGAGTCTACAATTGACATGGTCTTGGTCCAAGAAAATGATGCGCTCTAAGAGCACGTTATCTATTATCTTAGCTGAGGCCTAGTTGGATCGAAAATCAACTACTCACATGTTGAGGAACTCACTTTGACAACTTTTCACGTTGTCTAGTGGTTTTGTCACTATATATTACTTCACAAGACCACCGTTGTTTCCATCATCAACCCATTTCAATATGTGTTAACATGACAGGTCATTGAAGAAAAATAAATCAATGGATAGTTTCCCTACAAGAGTTTGACTTGGATTTCGTTTCGACAAAATATAAAAATTCCTTGGTCTTTGTGGAGTTAATCTGGGAACTTCCGATCGAAAGTGGTGATATTTCTCCCAGAGAGTCACAAATTAACAAAGATATTTTTTTGATCACATCTTCAGACCCTTGGTATGGAGATATACTTGTGTATATTTAGAATTTGAAGTGCCTCACTTCTTCTTCTCACGATGAGCGTCGATGAATATGAAACCAAGCATGAAACTATCTCACCCTCAATGGAACTTTGTATCATCGAGGGGTGGTTTGGATTCTTTGACTATGTATTAATCATGAAGAAGCATATATTTTTTTGAACAACTGTCACACAGGAACATGTGGCGGTCATCTGTCTGGGTTGGAAACAACCCAAAATATTCTTCGCACCAGATACTTTTGGCCCTCATTAATCAAAGATTGTGTTGAGGAGGTCAAGAAGTGTCACCCGTGCCAGATCTTCTGTCGAAATATGCGAGCACACCCAACTCCTATGTTCCCGGTTATTGTTGTCGGCTCCTTCACCAAGTGGGGGATTGATTTCACTACATGTCACCTGGCTTCTCCCAAGGGGAATCACTATATCATATTAGCAGTAGAATACTTTACTAAGTGGGTTGAAGCTATGCTGATATTTAACAATGACGGGGAAAATGCTAGACTTTACATTTTCAATCATATAGTAGCTAGGTTCGGTATCCTGAATGGTATTGTCACTGACCATGGAAGTCACTTCCAGAACAGAATGATGTCCGAATTAACATCAAATATTGGGTTTAAACAGGAACATTCATCACCATATTACCCACAAGTGAATGGTTAAGTAGAAGTTGTGAATAAGTCTCTCAAGACTATTCTTCAACGAACGATTAATTCGGCCAAGTCGAATTGGCATTTGATGTTATATTCAATGCTTTAGGCTTATCAAAATTATGTGAATACTGCTACTAATTTTTCACCTTTTCAACTTGTTTACCAGATAGAGGAAATATTTCCCATTGAATGTCAGATCCCTTCTCTGAAGTTGGTAATGGAACTACTTCCTAACACTACATCGCTTGAGGAATATATTTTATATCTCAAGCAGCTTGATGAGCAACGTCGAGATGCCACCTTGGCTAACGAGGCTCATAAACAATGAGTCAAGTGTCGATCTTGTCCTGGCCTATGACCAATACAAAGATCCCTTGGGGGTAGGCAAGTTCAAACCCATGTGGTTTGGACCTTTCATTATGAAAGAGGTCTTAGAGAAGGATTCTTATCGTCTGGTTGATTTCAAGGGTAATTCCTTAGCAGAGCCTAGAAATGGGCTCTACCTTAAGAAGTATCACACTTAGGTCAGTCACCTGAGCGTGAATTCTTGTATACATGTATAATTTTTATCCATCTTTTTTTTTGTGGGCCTGTATTTATTTATGTTTTCCTTTTCACTTTGGAAGATGTCAAGTGAATATAAAGTCTTTGTTGGGTTCGCGGACGACACTAGCCGACACACTTAGAGGATTCCTTCCACAACTTGGGTGATTTTTACATCTGGTGGCCATTGTTTTTTATCTTCTGGCAGTATTTGTATAGGAGAAGAAACCGATAATGTTTCTGAGTACAGTGCAGTGATAGAATTACTATGTGATGCCTTGTCACATGGTATTTCTCGCCTTCGAGTTTATTTAGATTATCAACTAGTCGTGTCCCAATTAAATGGGCTATACCGCATTTATGATCCCACTCTACACCGACGATTCCTTAGGGTACGTCTCCTAGAACAATATTTTGATTATATTACTTATATTCATGTTTCTAGGAGATCTAACCAACTAACTGATACATTAGCTAATCAAGTATTAGATTGACATGTTTCTCACATGTATAAGTAAAACACACACATACACATGTAAATACATTTGTAAATAATGTTCATCCATAACACATAAAAGATGTGTGTGTGTGTATATATATATATATATCTGAAAAATAGTGTCATGAGTACAAAGTGGGCATTAAATCCTAAAAAATAACCGGTATACATCACTAGGCTTAAATCCCTCAAATACATAGTAAAAAAAGTGACCTTGGCACATAAGTGCTCCAATACTATCTATGACATAGGCCTATTGGCCCTGCTATAGTGAAATACGACGTTCACAAGATGTCGGAATAACTTGAACCAAGTCCTGGGCACCCCCACTACATGTGGCTGCATAACCGAGGGAATATCCTCGATGTCAGCCATCGGTACTGCATGAGTGAGAGCCGTAAGGTTTCTCTCTAGTCGTCGTATCACTCTCTCAATCTCTCCAAATGGGGGTCCTCCTGTAGCTTCTATTCCTCCTGCTCTTGTTGGTATGACCTTTGGTCTAGGATGATGCCTAGTCTTGGCGAGGTATGCTAGTCGCACTGGTCCCACATCTGTATATAACAGATCTTTAAGTTAGTACTTTGACATTAACATAAAAAAATATATATGTGAAAATTTAAAAATTTAATAACTTTAAAAAATGTGTTACCCATCTCACCACATTCCTCGTCAGGGGGCATGGGCATGTCAGGATCCCTAAAGAAACTAATTCCTACATAGGGATAGTCCTCTATGACCAGAATCTGATGGGCCCACCAATCAAAGAAGTTTTCATCAAATTCCTCCTGGGTTATTCCTCCACCCTGTCCAGGTAGCAAAACTGTCGACCTGCACAATGCCAGAAAGGAGGAAATATGTCCTCGTACTATCTCCCTCGGGCTAAGACTAGGCACTCTCTCAAATAAGAAATCTTATAAAACTGTGCCGAACCCGAAGTTCTTGTTCATCATCCTATGACATTCTATGAACTGTTTATTCATGAATGTCAACATGGTAGTACTCCAGTAAAAAATGGTAGCCTCCAAACATTGAACTGCATAGTGCATCTGTGCATGAGAGGCTCGATAAAGTGCTGCGGATCCTGTGATCCGCGTGATCATAAATAATACAATGTGAAGGTGGAGGCTGGTGATCTCATGAATCAACACCTAAGAACTTAATTTCTCGGTACCAGCCTCACAGTACATTCGATGTAATCCTCAATGTTGTACGACCCTGGAGGAAAGGTCCTTAGATTGATTGTTTCCCATCTCCTAGAGAGGCCGATCAAAAGTAAATATCCTCTATGGTTGGGGTCAGTGATTGACTCTCTAGAATAATGCCTCTGCATCAGGGTGCCAATACTCTACCAATGCATTTAGAAACCTCAGTTGTGCCCTCATGAATGGACACTGGAAGAACTTCCACATGCCACACTATTTTAGCATAGCAATGGCCCTAGGATCCTCCTCTATCAAAATATCAAGTTCCTCGTGTTCCCTTTCTCTCTAGTGTACATACATCCTGCCACACAAAAAAATGGAGAGGTATTAGTCTTTGTTGTTTCTTTTTTATCTTTAAAGGAGGTGTATGTGGGTTGTCTTTAAGACAGTCACATATGTACGTAGGCTGAGTATTACTCTGCCTATGTACATATGCAGGTTGAGCATGGACAATCCATCTACACGTAGATGCGACTGTTTTACAAGGGCGCGCGCCTCCAAAACATAAAATTAAACTTAAAAATATGAATTAAAATAAGGGAGAGACTGATTTGTACTTACTTGGTCCAAGTGTGAAGGTTTTTTGTCCACTGTAGCTCCTTGAATTCTCCTTTTGAGGAAGAGGGTTTTTGACCTTTTTGGTTATTTTCCAAATTGCAATGGTAAAAATGAGCTATCCACCTCTATTTATAGACTTTTTTGGCCCTTTTCCCCCTATTTTGGTCCCCTTTTCCCCCAGTATTGACTTGGTGGCTACTTGAGTTCTCTTTTGAGTTATCTTTGGGTCGTTCTGATGAACTTGTCCTTTTGGTTTGGTGATTTGTCTTGAGATGGATTACACCTATATCATCCCATGGTAAAAGTTATTTTTTCAACTATTACATATATGTTAGGTTTACACTCCCTGCATTCTGCATATTTTTTACTTTTCCACTTTGCCATAGGATCGATCCCACTAAAGTGCGACACATATCCTTCTTAGTTGCTTTAGAAGTGTCATACTTAGGTGGTAGATCCTACCTCTACAAGGATTCCCTAGGTAAATCCTTTGATGCATTTTGGCATCCATGCTACGAGTTTTATCCATTGGCTTGGGAGTCCTTGTTAGTCCCACCATGATTACATATTGAAGCCTCATTCTTATTTCTAGTCATCATTCTTGGCTTTACCCACAAGACTCCCTAAAGAGCATAGTTTGTTGTCTTTCAATCTCTCTTAAATTTTGAAAGCAACATCCAATGAGAGTTCATTTATTATTTTTGATCTCGTTTAGATTACTTGAGAAAAGAATCTCCCTTGGAGTCTTCTTTAAGCCCTTTTCAAACTCTCTAAAAATGAAAAGATTGTCGAGCGATCTTGTTTTCCTTCATGCTTGCCAAACTCAAATTTGAAGGAACATTTGTTTGGCGGTAGTTTACCCCTTTTTTGTTTTGGACAACTAATTTTACGAATAAAGGTATATCCTAGGAGAGTATTCTCAGGCGTAATTTTAACCCTTTTTTGGGCTCGAGGGACTAAATTTTCGAAAAAGGAACATTCTCCTTGGTTTTGGTTTATCTCTTTTTTGGGCCTTGGAGATTACTTATGAAAAAGGAAACCCCTCAGAGTCCATAGTCAAGCTCTTTTCAGACTCCCTAAATATGAAAATATTGTCGAGTGACCTTGTTCCTTTCACACTCGCTAATTGGTCTAGAAAGAACATCTATTTGGCATAAGTTTAACCCTTTTCTAGCCAATAGATTATCTAGGAAAAAGGTACACCTCAGGAGACTTGTCTCGCCAGGAGAGTTCTCCTAAGTTATATTTTATACTTTTTCAGGATAAGGAGACTAAGATTAGAAAAATTTTGTGAGTCCATAGTTAACCTCTTTTCAAACTCCTTAAAATTGAAAAGATTTTCGAGTGATCTTGTCTCAATCACACTCGTTAAAATGGTTTTGAAGAGACGTCCTTTCAATACAAGTTTAACCCTTTTTCAAACCGACTGGACTAGTTGTGAAAAAGGAATTCTTTGGAGTCTTCTTTTAGTGTTTTTTCAGACTCTCTAAAACGTGAAAAAACTACCGATCTTACCTTCTCTGGGCTCGTAAAAATTCACATGTAAGGAGTCTTTTTGTTTCATGCTTCATCGCATCGCATGTCTCATCCTTTCATCTTTGGCCTAATGCTGGATCCATGTTGCTCTCAACTAAACCTTTAAAGCATTCCTTATATGCAAGCCTTGCAACACTTTTTGGCTTTTATGATATGACACCTTGATCCATGGAGAAATTTGTCTCTGAGTGTCCTTATCCTGCACATGTCTCCTTTCACCGAGCATCAATATGTTCCATGCGCTTGGAACCAGTTTGCTTGTTTTTGGAACTCGTTCCTCCTTTGTAACATAACAATATTTTATTCTTTTTCAAAGCTCGTTAAAAATTTCAAAAAGACAAAAAAATCTAATATTCCAAAAAGAGGGAACAAGATATACTTTCTCTTTTATTCGACAACAATATAGTCTCCCTTGGACAAAGCAAATCCTTTCGTTTTTTTTCCAAGCAATGGGATTTAGTATGACCTTAGGAAGTTGTTATCACTACATAGATCCGTGTCTGCCTCCATTTGGTAACTCTTCCAAACATATGGAGAGTTTTTGGTGCCTCCTATATCACAGACTTATGTCAATATTACGCTTCCTGAGTCTCATCATTTTTCGTGCTTTTTTCCAAGGGAAATTTTATCCAATCTGAGTCGAACATTCTACAGTTTATCTCTCGACTTTCATGAGTTGTCCATCCCGAGAGTCCAATCAAGTCTAGATTCAATATTGATTAAGTTCTGTGCCTGATGATCGAGATCCTCTAGTATTTCCACGACGACATGTTGAATACCTCAGAGTAGTGAGTCTTACACTCCTATTGTACTCCTACCTGAGTTGTTGAAGATCTTGAAGTTGTTGAATGAGCTATGAAGTCCTCATCTCTAGACACAGGTGTCAATGCTTCTTGAAGATGCATATTATATTATACTTAAATATCATCAAATTATTTTGAGATGTAGATCCGTTGTGTATTTCTCGCACCTACACTTTATATAGACATTTCTATCACATGTATATGCAATGTTCTTTAGTGGAATCCATGATTAGTTCATCCCGAGCATGGTTATGCTTTCCTTTGAGAGATTTTCATTTTTGTTTAGATGGAACCTCCCAAACTCTGCTCCTGGGCTCACTTGACTCCGTGCCTTTCCACTGGTAAAGATCTTGTAATGTACTTCATCCATCAGTTTCTCTTCTGACCTCACACATTAGGGGGCATTTGTTATAGTCCAAAAATCCCCTACCTATGCATACATGGCATTGGTCTTTCCACTTACACAATTTTGCAAATTATCATCGAGGATCCTTCTTAAAAAACCATTTTTTGGAATATGTACACACTATGTTGAACTACTTCCCACGTACACACGCTAGCTGCATACTAGTCAACCTACATACATACATGAGTTGCATGCTATACAACCCACGTTTACCTCCAAAAGTTGAAAAAAATATATAACTGCAAGGAATTCAATGTAGTTTATTGGATATCGAGGGTTTCCCAACCATTTTACCCATTGTAGCCCATCCCCAAACCAAATAACCATCTTTTTATCATACAAAAAGATGTCCTAGGGTCCCATTTACAACATCAAGAAAGAGAACAAAGAAACTATGCCAAAATCCCTTCCCCTTCTATCCCAAGTTTTGCATCCCTTTTTGAGATTTGGCCTCAACATTCCCCTCTAGCCCTTTTTCCTTATACAACCCTTTCCCTTTCCAAAAGAGATCAACTGGTTGTGAGAGGAAAGCATGGGAATGATGCACATGGAGCAACAATAAGAGGAGCCCGAACCTGGTTCGCGGAGCATTTTTTGATAAGAAGTTTGTAATTTTTCTGATCTTCGTATTGAATAAAAGAGTTATTTCATGTCCCAATACATTGTGTCTGTATATATTTATTGATGAATGCATCTATACTTATATCTGAATATTAACAATGACAAGTAGATATTGTATATTTGTAGCATTGTTTTCTTAAGTGTTCTTGTAGGTCATCATTGGGATGAGACCCACAATCAAGGAAGCTACAAAGGAGAAATAGGTCTGCACCGGACGTTAGGACCAAAGGTACACCTACTTTCCTCTCTCTTGTCATTTAAGTTTAGATAGTTTTGGGGTAGTTTAGGAATAGAATCGTCTGTTAAGGGAAGTCAGTGCTTTTCCTGTACCTTGACCCAATATAGTAATAGGGGGATTTTCCCCGCTAGCACCTCCCCAACATGAGGATGAGGTGATGGAGGAGGTAGAGGAGAAACATCCATTAGTACAAAGACCCCACATGCCATGCATGCCAAATTTGTGAGCCCAGCTAGAGGTGGATGATGAGCTATGCCATGTCATGACTAGTCACAGAGTGGTACCTGTACCCCCTAGAGACATACTATAGGTAGAGGCACTCTCTACTACATGGATACATTTTCCTCACGACATGACAATGTTGATGCATCATATTGTTGGTGCAGTTAACCTCATTGATACATTGAGGGTTGGTTCGTGTGATCAAACTACATATAACTCATTAGAAAAGCCATCCACATCCTCTACTCCACCACATGATTCTCCTCATCCTCCTGATTCTCCTCCACATGAGTTGAATGCAAAATATATTGATCTTCCATCGATGTCTGATCCTCCTCCTCCTCCTATTTCCCCTCCACATGTTTCTGAACCTGTATCCACATTCAATCCTCCTCCTCCCCCTATTCCTCTACTTGTGTCACTATCCACCAATCATTGTATTTATCCTAGTCCACATGTGTCATCATCCACCAACCCCCCTCTTCCTCCTCTTCCTCCACATGTGTCACAAGCTTATGATCCTTTCGACACTATGATCACATCGGGTAATGTTGATGCACATATTCATGACATTGATACAGAGACACTTGTTAGTGCACTTATGCCAACATTTTCTTATGTGATAGATGTTCTTGATAGAGGATCTACCTCTAGTAGTAGAGACATTGATGCACCTGGCTCTAGTGGTGGACCTAGCTAGTAGTGGTATTGATTGACATTTATACTATTTTTTTATATTTTATTGGAGATCTATATATGACAAGTTTATTGCATATTTTTTTGAGATGTATGTTTGACATGCATATTCATATGTATATCTCTCATGTATATTATGTTTTTCATATAATGTTGTGGTTGTTGTTGTTTGATTTATAAAATGTAATATGAGTATGCTAAAGATGAACATTGTTAACAATTTCTCAGTTTTTAAGTGAAATTTGATATGTATCACTCATTTAATTTTATAGTTTCCATATAATGTTTAACTTTACTTTTATTAAAGCATTTAATTTGGATTGTGATTGCAAAAATTTATAACCATTAATGCCATATAATGTTTAACTGTTGTTCAAGGTGAATTGTTTTTTGTCCTACAAGATACAATATGTTGATCAAACATGTTTAGAAAGAAAAATACTCAAATATGATGAGTGAAATGATTGTGATTTGAATATTTGTGTCTTTTTCATATATTATAATAATAACATTATAACATAATTATTCACTAATAATAATGTTATTTTTTTAGTTTTTATTATTCAAATATTACAAGATAAAGTTATAATATAATTTTTTACTAAAATAACAATGATTATATTTTATTAATATATAAATTTTCCAAAGATTTTATTTATTTATATTGTCAAACTATTATAATATATGAAATTTATTTAATTAAATTTAAAATAATAAATTTATAGAGAATCATAATAAATATAAGGTATTTTTTAAAATTAAGGTTACTATCTTTTTTTGTTCGTTTGGAGTAGCCGCCCTTCCCTTTTGTCCTCATCTCGCTGGTCGTCCCAAACGACTACCCTTTTGTGTCATGAATTTTCTTGATGTAATCACTGGCATAATAGAATGGCTTTTATACTGTGTACCCCTCTGTCATAGAGCCTTCCAGTTTTTCCCTTTGTCAAACAAACCCCTTCAATTTTTTCATGTACCTCTCTAAGAAGAACATCCATTGACGCGAGAGAACCCCAACTAAGTCAACCTCATTAGGTAGGTGAATTAGAAGATGGACTTGAAAGTCCATAAAAATCGTAGGCAGTCCCTTCTCAATCATACAAACAATATAAACTATCTCTCAACATCACCATGGAATGCTAGCCATATGAATCTACCTTGATGTGATCCAACATACAAATGCAGATAATTTCAATATGGCACATGATAGGTCGTGGGGAAAGTAATGGTTCACACAAACACACACGAAGAAAGGATAATGACACTACAAAATAAGACACCCACATCATTAATTTCCAGAAAACTATGAGTGCATAACATATTTTTACCGACGTCAGTATATAACTAGTTGAATAATGTATTCAACATACATAACCTTAGAAGGTTTAGATGGTCATGTGATTTCAACCCAGACAAATTCCCATCTATAGTGAAGCAATGTCGTATAGTCGGCCCATATAAAGAAGGTGCCTTCACACCAAATATAACATCCTTCGCCATAGAAAGATCATCTTTCTTCAAAATCCATGGAACATCAACTTCTTTAAAAGACCAAGAGGGACCAATCTCTCCTCTAATTTCGTTTCTTGTCCAATGTCTCTTTTTAGTATTCAAAGCAATAAGATCTATATTGACAACCATTATGTTGCTTTTATTCCATGATATGTGCCTCGATAAAGAAGATGAAACATTTTTTAATATATGCATGGGATATAGTAAGTGGTCAATCTTAATATGCTCCTAATATGGAAGATCATAAAATACATATTTCCTTTTCATCCCAATGGGAATTTTCTCAACATAGGTGTCAAAAAATTCAGGATCATCTAACATAGGTTCCCCATTTGAATCAAAGAATTCTTCCATTTTCTTCTCCTTCTCTATGTCATATTCCATATTCCAATCTGTCAACATCATTATTAGGTCTCTGCATTCTCCTGGGTTTACCATTGAAACAATATGAAACTCTTTTATAAGGGTGGCCTTCTAGGAGGAACACCCTTGAACAATCATACACTAAATTTCGTAGTTCATTGGACTACCTAGCCTTTATATAAGGTCCACAAAATGTACATCCATGATGCCCTTTTTTTACAATACTTGTGATGTTAACGTATATATAACATGTTAGTGTCAAAAATATAGTTGCACCAAATGAAGTATTCCAAATAAAATTACAGATATAAACATATGGATGAACATGCTTACTGGAGAAAACTCCTAGTCCCATATAATCGTGTGTGGTGTACACACATATGCCATACAATGTAAAAGCCCCCTCCATTGGGATGGGTCTTGATACATCATATACATGTATCCCTTCCCATAATTTCTTAAATTCATTGATTAGTGGTTGGAGGTATACATCCATTCTCTTCACTTGTCTTCTACCCAGGACTATAAGAGTCAACATAAGATGTTCATTCTTCATGGAAAACCATGGGGGGATATTGTTATTGATCACTACCATTGGCCAAACATAATGGTTGGTGTTTTGGAGGGAATACATGTTAACTCCATCCATAACTATGCTCAATTAGAGGATTTGTACTTCATAATTGAATTTGTTGGGCCATGTGTCCTCTATATGCGTCATGACTATTGAATCTGTTGGGATTCACATAACTCCTGGATCACTTCTATGTGAGGCATTCCACCCCTGCAACATGGATAATTGTTTGCAACAAAAGAGCCTTTGAATCCTTGGAAATATAGGCATGTGTCTCAATATCTTATGAGGAGGACCATGTTCCTTGCCCCTTTTTTTTATTTATGGTACCAGTCATGCCCACATTCTAGACATACGTCTTTGTCCACATATTCATTTATGTATAGAATAGAATCATTCAAACAATCATGGTATGATATATACTCAACACCCAATATTTTCAGCATTTGTTTTTCCTTTGTGCAACTATCAAACAAATGATTATTGCTTAGAACTACCTTACTTTTGAATAACCTGCAATTAGTGAGAAATAAAAATTTACACTATCGTTAAGCATGAGTAAAATAAACTCTTTTCTTCCTTCATTGTGTGAAAATATTCCTTAAAAATTTAGGGTAATTAATGGTTAGTTACCTCAAAAGTGTCGTGAAACATGTGTCTGACATACCATACATTGATTTCAAGTTGTATAGTAACATTGTTGTCCCTAGATGGGTAGACATTGAGACTTTTGTACTGGACCAAATAGAGGGGTGGTGGAAATAGATTTTAGGTTTTCATAGAAGGTATCTACCACATCAACATCATCCCCTATTTCATTTTTGTTAAGAACCAAATATCAAAATAACATAAAAAACCTCAGAATAAGTACTCAACACCTTGAAAAAGAGAGAATTTCAGATAATAATCCTCTTCGAGGGTGAAACCTCCTTATACACCACATAAATTTACAAATAAAAGATGATTCCAAATGAAAATGTCTCATTGGTATATATAGGAGAGTAGGAGGTACAATTACAACTAATGGACCCAAGACGACATAAATAAATAAAAATACTAATGTAATATGCCTCAATTAAGGGGTAATGTGCCACTATTTAGGGCTTAACATGCCCCTCCCCTTCAGACAAGTGTTTTCCACAACGCTTGAGTAATTCTGGATGCTTTTGTATAAAAGACTCATCTTCCCAAGTGGAATCTTCTGTAGGTAGTTTCCTCCACTTAACGAGATACTCTGAAATGGATCTATTCCTCAGATGGTGAATTCTTGTGTCAATGATAGCTTTAGGCTCTAATATGTTTTTTCCTTCCTCATCAAGTTCTAGAAATACAGTTTGAATTGGGATCTCTTACCCTATAACCTTCTTTAAGCATGAAACATGGAAAACTGGGTGTACTCGCAAAGATGCAGGAAACTCCAATTTTTATGCCATAGTACCAATATTTTGCAACACCTTATAAGGGCCATAGTACTTTGGTGATAATTTATTATCCTTTTTAGCTTGCTTGAGGGAAATATGTTTGTATGGTTATAGTCTTAAAAATACCCAACCCCCTATTTCAAAACTTCTTTCGCTATGATGTTGATCTGCTTGTTGTTTCATGCGATTTTGTGCCATGGTTAGGTTGTCCTTTAAGAGTTGGAGACCTTGTTGTTGATGCTCGATGTGATATTCCACTTCTTGAAACTTAGAGTTTTATTTTAGAGAAGAAGTGATGGAAGGTGGGTGATATCCATAGAGTGGCATAAATGGTGTCATTTTTGTTTCAGTATGACAGGAAGTGTTATACCACCATTCTACCAAGGGTAACCACTTGAAACATTGTGTTTTTTTATCAGAGACAAAGAAACAAAGCTATCATTCCAGAAATTTGTTCACTATCTCGGTTTTTCCATCATATTGAGGATGATAAGATAAGCTATGAGCCAATTGAGTACCCAAACAAGAAAATAATTCTGTCCAAAAATGTCCAGTGAATATGGGACCTCTATCACTTACAATAATATTTGGGCTTCCATGTATATTTTGAACTGTCTCCATGAATGCAGTGGCAAATATACTAGATTTGAAAGGATGAGAGAGTGAAAAAAAGTGTGCGCACTTGGTCATCCTATCAACAATCACCATGATGATACGCTTTCCTTCATACTTCAGTAACTTTGTGATGAAATCCATGGAAACCTTCTCCCAACACTCACTTGGGATGGTTAATGGTTGTAAAAGACTCGGGGTCTTAATTGTTTCCACCATATTTTGTTGGTAAACCAAACTTTCTGCCACAAACCTTTGAACATCAGTTTTAAGGCCATCCCAGAAAATTCCTTCATAATCCTATGGTAGGTTTTCAAAAATCCTAAGTTCCCTCATACTAGAGAGGTGTGTAATTCTAAGAGTACCTTTTGTTTGAGTTGGGAGTTCTTACATAAATATAAGTGATTAATTGTACCATAGTGAATAATTTTTCCATGTAAATGTATCTGATGCACTGGAATCCTAATGCAACCTTTGAATGAGAGTCCACAAGTTTTCGTCATTCTTCCATTCATCCCTCACTTCTATTATCCAATCAGGTTGGATGATCGAGATAACACAGAGAAAGGCCTCAACATCTTCATCCTTTATTGAGAGTGCATATGCCACAACATTTTTCTTCCCTTTTTTGTAGATGATTTCAAAATCATAACCCAACATCTTGGTCACCCATTTTTTTTGTTCTTATGAAGATATTCTTTGTTCTAAGAAGTATTTAATACTATCATGATCTATTTTGACCTTGAAGTGCCTACCTATTAGGTAAGGACACCATTTCTTCAATGCATGTAGTATTTCCATCATTTTCTTCTCATAAATGGGTTTGTATAATTCCTTTCCCTTGAGTGGTCGACTTTCAAAATCAAGGGGCCTTCCTTCTTGCACTAGAACATCATCAATGCCATTTCTCGAGGCATTGCATTCCAAAATAAAGGTTTTTGTGAAGTCTGGTGTGGTCAATATATGAGCTTTTCACATTGCCTCTTTAATTTGTTCAAAAGCTTGATTTTCCTCTAGAGTCCATGAAAATGTATCCTTCTTAGTTAATTCCATTAAAGGTGTTGTTATTCTTTCATAGTTCCAAAAAAACTTGCGGTAGTAACCTGTAAAACCCAAAAATCCTCTAAGATTATTCAATGTTTTGGGAATAGACCAATCCATCATGGCCTTAATCTTGTTTTGGGAATCGACCAGTCTACCTTGAGCATCCTGCATGTTTCCTTTTCAAATATTGGTTTTAACCCTGCATCGTCCATTTTTCTTACATAAATCAAATTTTTGGCCAAACCTGGGATGTGTAGAACACCAGGTACACCAGGTAGTGTTCTAATCCTTCCATCTATGAGCCTCAACGTCCTATGATTTTGGTTGTTGAATCATCACCTAGGAAAACATTACCTCCATCATACATTTCATATTCATAGAACCACTCCCTGTGGGGAGTCATATGAAAGGATGTACCTAAGTCAACCAACCATACCTCATGATCTGCATGTGTGCTTGACCAAGCCAAGTACACATCCCCTCTTTCTTCCTTAGAGGTCTTTTCTTCTGTAGAAGGAGCTTCTTCAGATCCATTCATTTTCTCAATTTTGGATCTACATTGATTCTTGCAGTGCCCTTCATTTCCACATCTCCAACATACCTTTATAAACTTTCTAGGAGATTTACATCTACCCTTAGACTTATATCTCGCTCTTGAGGACTTAGATCTATTTCTAATTTCCTGAGAGAATCCTCTTGCAAATAATGCGTCCGTCCTCTGTCCTTCCATGCTCTTCCATCTCATCTCCTCCGATAACAAGGATGAGACCACTTCATCAAACTTCAAGGCAGTTGTATTACTACCTATGGCCACAACCAAACTATCCCACGAGTCTGGTAAAGAGCACAATAAACTGATACACTTATCTTCATCTGAAATTTTAATCTCAACATATACTAACTAACTTACCACTGTATTGAAGGAATTCAAATGATTTGCCACCGAGTCTCCATCTCTCAACCTCAGGTTATACAACTTCTTTCTCAGGAAAAGTTTATTTACTAGGGACTTAGACTGATACAACTTCCCCAAATTATCCCATAAATATTTGGGTGTAGCTTCCTTTGACACATTCAATAATACTAAATCTGAGAGACACAATCGGATTGTGCTCTTCGCCTTCGGATCCAAATTTTTCCAGTCATCTAGTGAAGTTCTCGTAGGTACAATACCTATATCCACCGTGATCCATTGATCTCTGTCCACCAACATATATTTGTTGGTTGTGGAGCCTGATTATGTTCTTGATTCAGAGGTCCTTGCTTTTAGCCGTGTTTATACCCCATAAAGACTTTACACCCCATAAGTATGTACACTCTTCCACGTGGGGGAGTGCAGAGGGTACCCCCTCTGTGGGGTCCGGGGGGCCTATCCCCCTGGTTGGGGGGTTTGAGGGCGAAGCCCCTGAAGGAAAAATTGCCTTGTAAATGTATATTGTAATTTCATTGTAAATCTGGACCGTTCATTATAAGGTCGCAGATCTAATGGTAGAAATTATGTTAGGGTTTTTTTCCCTAGAAGGAAACCCTCTGTTATGAGGGAAATGTATTGCGGCTATGCATTATGGCAAGTATTGTATTATGAGAGAGGAGACTATGAGAGAAAGAAGAGGAAGTTACATCAGGTTTTGCTGTAGGTTGTATCCCTTCATTTGTTGGATAATAATAAAGGAAGGACCTGGAAATTTCTCTGGTGGACATAGCCCAAACTGGGTGAAGCACACAAATCTGTGTCTCTATTGTATTGTGTATATTCTTTGTTTTGTTTCCGCATTTGTTTTATTTTATTGCTCAATGGTCATGTTTTTCTAACAACTGGTATCAGAGCGAAAGGTAACTCACAGGAAAAGAGGGTTCCTAGTTCGAGTGGGAGCAATGTCGGAAGATGGAAAGTTTAGGGTCGAGAAATTTAACGGCCAAAACTACCAGTTATGGAAGATGTAGATGGAATATTATTTATATCATAAGGATCTATTCCTACCATTGGGTAGAGTATAAAAGAAGTCGACGGCCATGAAGGACGAAGAATGGGAGATTATTGACATAAAGGCTCTAGGAACGATACGACTGAGCTTGGAAACATCGGTGGCTTTCAATATTTCGAAAGAAAAGACAAAAAAGGATCTGATGGACCCATTGGATAAAATGTATGAAAAACCCTCGGTGGCTAATAAGGTATTTATAATGAAGATATTATTTAATATGAAGATGTCAGAAGGTGGGTCTATTTCAGATCATTTAAATGAATTTAATACGGTTACTAATCAACTAAGTTTTGGAAAAGTGGACTTTGATGATGAGGTTAGGGATTTTCTAATCTTGTGTTCATTGCCAGAAAGATGGAATGGCTTGTTCATGGCTGTAAGTAACTTTGTCTCTAGTTCAAATACTTTAAAATTCAATGTTGTTGTTGGTGTTATCCTTAGTGAGGAAATGTGACGAAAAAGCAGAGGTGAGACATTAGGTAATGCGTTGAACATGGAGAACAGGAGGAAGACAAAAGGATAGAGGAAAGGGCTCAGGGAACCGCATGAATTCTAGGAGGGGAAGATCCAAATCCAGAATTGGAAAGATAGAGTGTTGGAATTGTGGGAAGAAAGGACATCTGAAGAAAGATTGCAGAGCTCCAAAGAAACAAAGATATGGACAACATGAGAGAAATCAGAAAGCAAATGTAACAGGTGATGTGTTACAAGATGCTTTGATTCTTTCTGTAGATAATATTTCTATGTCTTGGGTAGTAGATTTAGGGGCTTCATTTCATGCCACACCCCATAGGAAACATTTTCTAGATTATGTTCAAGGTGATTTTGGACAGGTTCATTTGGGTGATGATGCACCATGCAAAATTGTTGGAATGGGAAAGGTAAAAA